>PVJH01009471.1:30200-79033 GCA_004026705.1 Nesogale talazaci
CTCTCTCTCTCTCTCTCTCTCTCTCTCTCTCTCTCTCTCTAAGCTGACTCCCCATGTGTTAGTCTGGGTTAAAAGCTCATATGTATATAAGAGAGAGTTTTATATAAAGGGTAAGTGCACATTAAGAAAGCATCCCAACCCAGTGTTGTCCAAGTTCATAAATCCATCATAAGCTCATATATCTGACACCAATCTATAGTCTTCTTCAATCCCACAAAGCACTCACAATGACGCTGGCTGCAGGAGGAAAGCCCAATCAGTGAGTGTGGTAGGGGTCTCCACACGGGCTGCTCCAGCACCCAGGGCTGCATCAAGGTAGGTCCATGGGGATGTCTCAGAGGAAGGGAGCCTTGCCAGCTGAAGCTGGAAATTGGCTGAGGTAGCTGCACCCTGATCCAACCATCAGAAAGCAAGAGACCTGAGAACTAGAAAGGCAAGGCTCACCGAACCATTTACCTCTCCTCCCTCCAGTTGATCCCACTGTATTTATCTGCCAGGTTGGCACAATAAACCTTAATTATCTCACCCAGTTCCTGTTGCTCCCTTGAAGCCCGGGGAGCTCAGGGAGGGACTGGAGGTGCTCACCATGCAGGTTCCTCTGTTGAGATCATGTCACCCAGGTATCGGGTGCCTTTTACATCAGGAGGGGTGATTTAATCTCCCAGCACCACTTTGGCGTAGACTCCCCTCTTCGAAAGGAGACTAAGGTTTATGGAGATGGGATACATTATGGGGGACACCACTGTGCTTCCTAAGCCAGGGACTGAGGTTGGGCCTCAGTCCCTCTGCCATCCACTCCATGCACCCACTCCTCAATCCACTCGCTTCCTCCCCTCCACCAAGAAAACAAAACCAAAACAAAAAGCAACCAAGAAAATGAAAAGCTAGCAAAGCTTCTGGACTTCAAGTCAATTTCTACACATGACAACACCTTGTGTTTCAGAGTAGAATTCCATTCCATGGGGTTTTCAATGTCTGGGGGTTCGTTCAGAAGTCCATCACCAGGGGTTTCTTCCATGAGCCTCTGGGTGCCAGCCTTTCTCTTTAGCAGCCAAGGGTGTTAATCCTTTGCAACCCCAGGGGCTCTGGCTTTTCGCCTTCAAGGGTTCCATCTGTCTGTCACACTGAGGTGGCCTGAGTAATGGACAGGCAAGGTTTTGATGGAACCAAAACTCCAAACCAAACTCACTGCCACCAAGTTGATGCCAACTCTCAGCGACCCTGTAGGACAAGGAAGAACTGTCCCTGTGAGTTTCTGAGACTGTGACTCCTCATAGGGGAAGAAAGGCCCATTTTTGACTCTCGTGGGGCGACTGCTGGTTTCAAACTGCTGACCTTGCGGTGAGCAGCCCAGTCCACAACCACTACACCACCAGGGCTCCTTCAAGGACAGGGACCAGTCTTCCCTTAGTGAAGGATGGAGTTTCCAACCATCTTCCTGTGACTTCCCTGCCTCAGGCTTGCAGAGATGGCCCAAACCTCCTGTCTGATGGCAGGAAGGGCTTGTTCCTGAAAAGATGGCCACGCTCTGTCTGAGGCTTTGGCAAGTGAGATGCTGGCTTTGAGAAAGTCTGCTCTTTGGGAATGCTTTTAACTGGAACAGAGTGTGGGAACCAGAACTGGGAAGAGAGTGTTTGCAGACAGACTCTCAGCAGTCTGAGAGGCCAAGGTTCCTGTGGAGGAAACCTTTTACATGTTCCATGGTTGGCAATGTGTTCACTTCACATTCTCCTGAGTAAAAGTTACTGCCCAGGGTGCCCTCCATAGTCATGCTAATTTCAAGGTGCCCTTGGTAAGGACATGACTGATACTGTAGATGCTTGAAGGTCAACTGCTTAAAGACTATCCGCCTGAAGCAGTGGTTCTCAACCTTTCTCATGCCTTGACCCTTTAATACAGTTTCTCATGTGGTGGTGACCCCCAACCATAAAATTATTTTTGTTGCTACTTCATAACTGTCATTTTGCTACTGTGAGGAATTGCATAGAGCTATCTTATATGCAGGATGCATTTTCATTGCTACAAATTGAACAGAATGAAAGCATAGTGATGAATCACAAAAACAATATGCAATTATCTATTATGAAATACTTATTTCTAATGACAAATCAATGAACGTTTGTCTTGAAGCATGGCGTAGCATGGATGACAGTCTTAATATAACAACAGAAAACTACATTGCTACATTTTGGGGCAGTATTTGTAAGTAGCCAACGTCATTGCAGAGGTTGAAATAGCTGCTTTCTAACTAGCTCAGCATATCTGCATGTGGGTGGACTGTCTCAGTTTCTAAGGCCATAGGAAAGATGTGTTTTCAGATGGTCTTAGGCCACCCCTGTGAAAGGGTCATTCACTCCCCATAGTGGTCAAGACCCACAGGTTGAGAACCACTGGCCTAAAGGATATCAGCTATCAAAAACAATCAAAGCTGGGCTGAGTCCAGGTGGTGTAGTGGTTGAGTATGGAACTGTGGCCCACAGGCTTAGCAGTTCAAATCCAGCAGCGGCTCTCCAGGATGGGTAGATCCTACGACCACCAGAGGGCAGTGATGTCCCCCCCTCCAAAAAAAAGCTATAGCCTGTCTCACCCTCTAAGTAGGATGCTCTCCCTTCTGATAAGAATAATGGATTGTTCCTTGAAAAAAAGCTCAAAGACACCAAAGTTCAAACCAACTCAGAAATGATCAAGGTCAGGCTGGCATCTTGACCCAACAGCCCACCCATCTTGCTCTGCTTGTGCCTTCCTGTCACATGTATGCCTCTAGTTCAACCCCTTCCTGTTATGCATATGCTTTACCGTGGCTGAGTGCCTGAGATTATAGAAGCTGGTGAGATTATATGACATGCTCTCTCTCCTCTGACCTGGTTCCTGAAGTCATACTAAGAGTTGAGTCCTTATATGCTTTAAATTCTTAATTGAGAGGTAATTCTTACCTCTCAATTATACAACTGCCCCTTGGGTCCATTTGGTTGTGGGGAGGCTGGACCCCCCCAAAAAAGAGCACAGGGGTTTTGAACTGCAGCTCAATGCATAGCCACTGTCACCAGAGCTTCTTCAGATCTGCAAAATATCTCAGAGGTTGGGAATGAGACCAAAAGAGACAGCCATTCTAAGTATTTAGAAGGTAGGGTCCGTGCTTGGCTCCTTGAAAGAGAGGTTGGCTGTTCAAGACCACCGAGAGGTGCCTCAGAGGAAAGACCTGGCATGTGCTGTTGAAAACCCAGACATTTAAAAAAATCATTTTATTGGGGGCTCATACAACTCTTATCATGATCAATACATACATCAATTGTATGCGGACCACATTTGCACATTTGTTGCCATCATAATTCTCGAAACATCTTCCTTCTATTTAGGTCCCCGGTATCAGCTCCCCATAGTTCCCCTCCCCTCCCACTCCCCCATGAACCCTTAATAATTTACAAATTATTGTTTTATCATATCATATACTGTCTGATGTGTCGCTTTACCCAATTCCCTGTAGTCCATACCCCAGGGAGGAGGTTATATGTAAATTCCTGTGATTGGTCCCCACTTTCTACTCCACCTTCCTGGTATCACCGCTCTGAAGGGATCATCTGTCTTGGGTTCCTCATGTTTCCGGCTCCTATCTGTCCTGGTGTACATCCCCTGGTCTAGTCGGGTTTGTAAGGTAGAATTGAGATCATGAGAGTGGGGGGAGGAAGCATTTAAGATCTAGAGGAAAGTTGCATATTTCATTGTTGCTACACTGTACCTTGTCTGGCTAGTTTCCTTCCCATGACCCTTCTATAAGGAGATGTCACTTCACCTACTGATGGGCTTTGAGTCCCCAATCTGTACTCTTGCTCATTTATAATGATCTAATTTTTAGTTCTTTGATACTTGATCATGTCAACATTTCATGGTCACACAGGCTGATGTGTTTTTCCCATGTGGGCCTTGTTGCTTCTGAGCTAGATGGCTGCTTGTTTGTTTTCAAGTCTTTAAGACCTCAGACTCTATATCTTTTGATAGCCGGATACCATCCGCTTTCTTCACCACATTTGCTTTTACATACATTTGTTGTCAGCAATCATATCAGGAAGGTAGGCATGCAATGTTATGATTTTTAGTTTTTTGATGCCTGATAACTGATCCCTCTGACACCTCGTGGTCACACAGGCTGGTGTGCTTCTTCCATGTGGGCTTTGTTGCTTCTGAGCTAGATGGCTGCTTGTTTACTTTCAAGCCTTTAAGACCCCAGATGCTATATCTTTTGATAGCCAGGCACCATCAGCCTTCTTCACCACTTTTGCTTATTCACACATTTGTCTTCAATGATTGTGTTGGGAAGGTGAGCATCATGGAATGCCAATATAATAGAACAAAGTGTTCTTGTATTGAGGAAGTACTTGAGTGGAGGTCCAATGCCCATCTCCTGTCTTAATACTAACCCTATATGTATTTGAATGTAGATCTATTTCCCTATCATCATATAAATATATTTACCAATGTACTTAGACCTTTACAAATACCCTTTATACCCCAGTTCTTTCCTCTAGTTCCTTTTACTTTCCTCTTGTCCCATTATCATACTCAGTCTTCATTTGGGTTTCAGAAATTTCTCTCTGTTATATTACTCTTGATCAATCCCTATCAGGTCTCTTACACCCACCTTGTCACTGATTTTGAATCATTTGTTGTTCCCTAATCTCTGGGTTGATCAATACCACCTCCTTTCCCCACTTCCCCATCTCCCATGTCCCCTTGGAACCATTAGCCCCGCTGTTTTCTCCTCCAGACTGTTCAGCCAGCCTATCTTCTCTAGCTAGATCTACAGAGATAATAATAGGTCCAAAAAAGAAAAACCAAGGCATCCTAAGATGACACGATCAAAGAAAATAAAATGATGACAGCAACAAAAAAAACCCCAATGTCCAAAAAAGTATTTAAAGAAGTAAAATAATAATAGTAATAATAATAACAAAATAAAAACCTGTAAATAGTTCAAGGTCTGTTTGTTGACCTCAAGAGTGTCCCCCAGTTGAGTCTGACAGGGTGCCACACCCTGGCCCCAATGCATATCCTTGGCACTCCCTGGGGAACTCCATGCTCTGCTCCCCCTGCTGCTCTGCTGCACACCCTTAGTGTTTTGCCTTGGTGTAGTGGGTCAGACAGGAAAACCCAGTTATTTGTCAACCCCCTGGATCATAGTCTTACTCAGATGCAACCACACCAGTTGTTGATATTGTTTTGGTCTGAGCTCTGATTGGGGGGCAGGAAGGAGGAGCCTGCTGGTAGAATAGGGGGTCCTTGCAGGGCTAGATGGAGAAGAGGTGGTCTGAATCAGCTAGGGAAGAAAGGCAGGCTGGACTGGGGAGACAATGGGACTCTGCAATGCTGCCCCTAGCCTACCCATTTCATCAGAGCCCAGGACTCATTGTGGTTTCTGAGCTGCTTCTCAGATCTCTGGGGGCAGGGTGCTGTCCCCCCAAGGGATGTTCCAGAGTCGGACTGGACTGCAGGTCCCTGCCTGGACCCCCTACCTCCCCAGTGCACCTCTATTTCAGTCAGACCCCTCCCTTTCCTCTGGGAGAGAGAAGCTGCTGGCTTCAGGCTTTGACTCTGTTGTTTTGAGATTTTAGCTTCTTTGTCGCTAGAAAATTTTGATTAAAAAAAATCTTATAAAGCTGTAAGTTAAACATGGCTAGCTTTACCTTGTTTTGAAAATCCTCCTTGTGTGGAGATGATCTCTGATTAAGTGTGTTTAGAGAGTAAATACCCCCAAATCCCCACAAACACATTGCCATCGACACTGAAATTCAAGGGCAGGCAAGGCAGTGGCCACAAGTTCAGTGGTTAGATAGGGGGTGGGTAGGCCCAGGAGGCCTCCCCAGTTTGTGGATGAGAAAGCTGAAGTGCAAGGGGGTGGTGGGAGGGGCCTGGGACCTGGCTGATAGGCGGGTGGGAAGATGGAAAGTGCAGCTCTGGGGTGGCACTGACAGGGAATCGTCTGTCATCCTGAGGCCACATCCACAGTCCCTTTGTCCTTGGGCATCTCCACATGGCAGCTGCACGTGGGACAACCTGTTAAGCATGTGGCCACAAATCCAAAGGCTGGCTGTTCAATTCCATGCAGAGGTGTCTCAGAAGAAAGACCTGGTAATCTATGAGTCGAAGTGGTATCCCCACTCAGCATCTGCTTCTGGAAGGATGTTGACTGATGAGGTGGCCCAGGTCAAAGTTCTAAACCCTCCCCAAGGCCCCAGGAGCAGGTGGGAGAGCCTGGTCAGACACCCCTTTCCCCAGATGGGTTTCAGCAGAAGGCAAGCTGTCATTGTCATTTGATACCTGGAACAGCAACATAGTGGAACCAGCATGTATGGGGTGGGGCCACCGAAGGTAGGGGACCAGAGTAGTTGTTCAGGATGGAGTGACTTTCTGGGGATCACTCGCTCACACTCACTGCTGTCAAGTCGATGCCAACTCTTAGGGACCCTGTAGGACCAGGCGGGACTTCCCCTGTGGGTCTCCAGGCGGGAGTGTAACTCTTGTACTCAAAAAAACTCACTGCCATCGAGTTGGTGTGGACTCAGAGGAACCCAGACAAATAGGACAGAACCGTGGGTTTCAGGGACTTTTTACAGAGGTATAGAGCCTCGTTGATCGACCTTGGAGGGGCTGGTGGTTTTGAACTGCTGACCTTGCCAGGAGCAGCCCAGCCCACAGTGCACTCTACCACCAGACCTCCTCTGTTATCATGGTGGGAAATCCAGCACTGGATAGTGAATGAGAGCCATGCACCGTGATGGATGCAATTGTGGCCCTTGATTGTAGATACGAAACATCTGGAATTGGCAAATGTGTGTATAAATAAATGAATGTGTGTATATATATAGACGTACATATATATTTGAAATGTTGGTGAAAAATGTTATGGTCTCTCGATTTAGTTTTTCCTTGAGCTTTTTGAAGCCCCCTAGTGTAAGTTTCAATGTTTATGTGTATTTATATATGTAGCCACGTAATACACATGGGGTGGTGTACTGGCTGCTTGTTGGGCTGTGATCCACATGGGTGTCAGTTCGATACCTTCAGCAGCTCCTCCGTTGAAAGACTGGCTTTTCTGCTCCCATAAACAGAGTTTCAGAAGTCCACAGGGGGTCAGTGTGACTCACCATTGACTCGATGGCTGTGAGTTTGGTGTGGTTTGGGGTCTGTGTGTGCACACCTATATACATATCTGCACACACACACACACACATCACCAGATCTTTTTTCTGCACCATTGCTGCATGAGTTCAAACTGCCAACTTATATGTTAGCCTTGAAGCACAAGCCATTTGTGGGGCCCACCAGCTGTGTTCGTCTGGGTTGACCAGAGAAACAAATTCTTAGAGACTCAGATGTGTATAAGAAAGAGCTTTAGATGTAGAGCAATTAAGAAATATTAAGAAAGCATCCCAGCCCAGTCAGATCAAGTGCATAAGTCTGATGTTAGCCCTTATGTCTGAGACCAGTTTATAAATTCCTCTTCAGAGTCACACAGCACATACGATGACACCAAATGTGGACAGATCAGAAGTCAGCGGGTGGAGACCCATGGGGATCCACGTGGCTCCTCTAACTTCCAGGCTGTAGCATAACTCCATGTGTCTTGTCATCAGGAATATGAAACAGAGTGTGTGTGTGTGTGTGTGTGTGTGTGTGTGTGTGTGTGTGTGTGATGTCCAGGGGAGGAAGAGAGGCGTTCCCAGAGTCCTCAGGAGAAGGCCATGTCCACACAGGCCTCATTGGCCTGATTGACAGCTGACAGGAGATATGTAACCGTCACAGCATCCCCCATCAGGGACCCAGTGTCTATACTAGCCACCAACTCACTGGAACGAGGGTGATTCCCACTCACAAGGACAGTCTATGGGGTTTCAGGGATTGTCAGTCTTCACAGGAGCAGGCGGCCTCACCTGTCTCCTGAGGAGCACCTGGTAGGTTTGAGCCGCTGACCATGAAGTTAGCAGCTCAAGGCTTGCTCAACAGTGCCATCAGGATTCGTCACCATTCGAGGCCTGGGCTAGGAGCCCTGGTGCCACAGGGCTTATGTGTTGGGCTGCTAACTGCAAGATCAGCAGTTCAAAACCACCAGTCGTCTCCAGGGGAAACGATGAGGGTGTCTGCGCCTGTACAGAGTAACAGTGTGGGAAGTCCACAGGGCTGGTCTGTGCGTGGGAATCCACTGTGAGGGCGGCGGAATTTTCAGCAACTATTCAGAGGGTTCAGATGCAAGGCAGCTCCCCAGAACGGCAATTATTCCCCACCCCAGGAAGGGAAACGAGGGGATGGATGGAATGGCTTTATAGACTCCCTGGGACAGAGCCTTAATGGCAGGAGCAAATGAAGACGCCCGGACACCGAGGCGTTCTGCTTTTATTAACTCCCGAGCAGGGAGCGAGAGGCGCTGCTTCCGCAGCCCCGTGATGTTTTACGACCAGCGGGTGCAGATGCGTCCTTGAGGAAGCCTCCTTCCATTTCAGAGACAGCAGGTGTTTCCGCTGCCTCGGCTCCGATCAGCTGGGGTTGATATTTCAAGAATTTTATATCTCACCCTCACCCGCACCCCCAGAGGGCTGCTGGGAATGCCCTCATCACCCCAAGCACCGTGGAAGGCTGCAAGAGTGGCTTCCGGGTGTTGCTGCCACTTCCCAGTGCCAGCTCGAGGCCCTCCTCGGGGGCGGGCCAGTGCTGGCCAGGGTGCCGTGCCCTGGGAGAAAGGTTCTCCCTGGGGCTGGGCCTTTGCTTGCTTTCTTTCTGCAGGGCCATCCCCAAAGCCAGGAACTCTAGAAAGATTCCTGTTTCTCCTGGAAGCTTCCACGTCCTTGGCATCGCCCCCACGGACACAGCGAACCCTGGTTCACCCGGCGTGGGTCGCCGTCTCTACACGCCCAGCAGCCTTTTAACCATTCCTCTTATGGATGCTCGCTGCAAGGTCGGCACTTCAAAACCAGCAGTGGCACTGTGGGAGGAAGGTGGGGCTTTTTAATCCTATAGAGGAGGCAGTTCTATCCTGGCCTGCAGGGTGGTCATCATCATTGTCGTCGTCATCCACTCGGTGGCAGTGAGCGTGGGTTTTCGGTTTACTGCGGATGCATTTGGATGATGGTGCTGGCGGAGAATATGCACAGTACCGAGAACTGCCAGAAGAACGGGCAGATTGTCTTGGAGGAAGGACACTCAGAGAAGCGAGGGGGGCCAGACTTTCTCTCACATCCGTGGGGCACAGTATTAGTCCCCGGTGAAGAACCTCATTCTCAGTCAGCGAAAAAGAAGACCCCCACAGGCGATGGATTGACCCCGTGGCTGCCAGGCCGGTGCAGGAGACAGGGCAGTTTCGTGCTGTTGCTGCTAGGGTTGTATGAATCAGATGTAACTCACTCACCCTGAACAGGAACAGCAACCACGAACAGTGAGGCGCTTTCCAATTCTACTTCCTTCCTGGGTCCAGTGGCATTCATTATGACTGAATTGCATTCATCCAGTTGGACAACCTTTTCAAGGTGTGCGGTAGCCTTGAAAGAGCCTGGGCGGTGTCCTGAGGGGAAAGAGGAGGCTTTCTGCTCCCCCAGAGATGGACATCTCCGGAAAACCCAAGGGGTAGTTCTGCCCTGTCCTATAGGGTCCCTGTGAGTCAGCGTCGACTTGATAGCAGGGGGTCTGGGTTTTTTGTTGTTTGTGAAGCTGAACTGGTGTTAGCGGAGTTTCTCCTGAACTCAGATGGGCTGGGCAGAAAGACCTGATGATCCATTTCCAGATAGCAGCCAATGAAATCCCCATGGGTCCTTGGTGGTCCCATCTGTAACTGGGATGACGCAGGAGTGGGCAGCAGGTGGTCCCACGGGCATGGGGTCACCCTGCACAGGGGTCGAGCCCATGGAAGCTCAGAATAGCAGCCATGCCGTAGCGGGGAGACTCTGCAGTGTGGTGCGGTGACGTGGGGATGGACCACGTGAGCCCCGGTCGCACCGTGGGAGACATAGCAAGAGTAAGGTGAGCAGGCAGGTTTCGGTTCTGGCGGAGGTAAGCTCCCCATAAGCTGGAGCAACCAAGTCCTTGATGGAGAACTGGGAACAGCAACCAAGCAAGCAGACCCCACCACCCCCAATCCCCAGGCCCCGGAGATGCTGCCTGGGTATGGATGGGCCAGCTGGGCCCAGGCAGCTGGAATAGTCAGCGGAGATGGAGCTGAATTGTTAGCCCCCGGGGACTCTCTCAGTGCACTGCCCTCAGGCAGGAAGACAGCTGTGGCCCCTCTTGCTCCCACAAGTTGGCAGTGGTGGGGGCATTTGAGTTCCAGCTGTCTTCTTGTGGCCCCCAGGACTGCATGGACTCTGCGTAGCCCTCCTCAGGATGGCTGTCCCTACACGGCGCCCACTTGACCCCCCCTCTGCCATCCGCCTTCACGCTGTGGGGAGGGAATGGTTATTAATAGCTGTAGGTTGTCACGTGGCTCATTTAGGGGAGCTGCATGGCTTTGCAGGCGTGAATTCCCCCCACCCACCCCCACCCCGTGAGGGAGAAAGGGAGACCAAAATAGATGTCTGCGACAGTGGACAGCGGCTTCCCGCCGGGGAGCGAAGCCCACTCTTTCATCTGCTGCCCTGCCACCCGCTGTCAGGCCCAAACAAACACAGCATGGCAAAAACAACACGTCCAGGTGATCATCAGATGAGGGAGCCTTGGCGGCATAGTGGTGAGAGTCCAGCTGCTAGCCCTGAGGTCAGCGGTTGGAGCCCACCAGCCACTCCGTGGGACAGAGACGAGGCTGTCTGCCCTATGAAGTGCCATCGTGTTGCAAAACCCCGGGGGCAGTTCTGCTCGAGTCAAAATAGGCTTGATGGCAGTGAGTTTAAGAGACCTTTCTGGTGGTTTTTTCTTTTTCAAGCTATCCAGATATTGTCAAGATCCCTCCCAGAAGGAATCCTGGGTCCCTGGATCCTCGAGTCTTGGCTTGCCCGTCATTGAATACCTCCATGCCTTCGTGAAAGGAGCTCTGGTGGGCTAACCGCTGGGCCTTAGCAAGGACTTCCTGGGTGGAGCAAAAGGGGGCTTTGGTGACTTAGAGGCTACACCGTGGTAGTTTCATAATCTGTGGTCACCTTGAAACAATTAAGAGTGAGGGGGTGGAGTTTAGCCTGTCAATCGGGTCACAGATCGGTGGCCTCATTTGGAGGCACTAAGATCACTAGCTCTCTGGAGGTGGGACACTCCCATTCTCTTCCTGCTTGACTTTCCTGAGGACAAGACACGTGGAGCAGCCTGGAGCCCTGGAGCTGGAAGAGTCACATGGAAGCTGAGATGCTTCCACCACCGTCGGATCCACAGACTTTTTCTCCCACTGGCCTGTGATCTTCCTCGTTTAGCATCATTGCACGTGTTTCATGAGTCTGAAGAGGACTTAATAGACTGGTAGCAGACATATGGTCTCATATGGGATTTATAGATTTGATCTGGACTGGGCTAGGAAGATTTCTCCATATACAGCTACTCTTCATCTAAAACTCTTTCTTATACACAGATGAGCATCCCTGGATTTGTTTCTCTAGTCAACCCAGACCAACACATCTATGTTGGGCTTCTAATTGCAAGGTCAATGGTTGGAATATACCAGTCGCTCTGTCAGAGAAAGATGAGGCTGTCTGTTATCAATGTGTATCGTCCAGGAACCCCCAAAATCTAGTTCTCCTTGGTCCTATCAGGTTGCTGAGAGTCAAAATGGGACTGACTTTGTGAGGTGCCAGGCCCTGTTTCAGACACACCGCTCTGCGTGGCGGTGCCACCAGAGAGGATTAAAGGTGGGAGTCTGATGGTAAATCTCTCTCCCTCCGGTGAAATCCCTGATCCTGGCCTTTTTAAGAGGATACAGCTGAGCCACTGCCACCAGTGTGTCAGCGAGAAGCTGCTCTCCCAGGAGAGGTGAGGGATTGATGCTCCTTCAGCCCTTGTTCAGGATGACTGCGCTGGAGGATGCAATTATCAGGCCCATGGCCAAGGTTCAGAGAACTCTTTGTGCCCCAGAGGCTGGGGTTCAGCAAGTGGGTTCAGGACAGGAGTGGGTGTGTGTGTGATCCTCGAGCCTACCAAGCAGTTTGGGCCCCCAGAGTCAGGTTTGAGAGGGGCTGGGCGGAGAGGATGCCTCACTTGAGTTTCTGATGCAGTGGTCATGAGCACACTGCCTGTATAGCATCGCTGGCCCATCCGTCCACTGATTGCCGTCTTGAGCATCTCTTGGGTGAGGATGTTAGAGCTGCCATGGTGCTGCCAACTGGGCAAGGCAGTTGACACTCAAGAAATAACTCGCTGCCATCAAGAGGACTCTGCCTACGTGGATCCTATGCGACAGGGTAGAACTGCCCTGTGAGTTTCTGAGACTGTCACTCTTTATGGGAGTTGCAAGCCTTATCTTTCTCCCATGGAGAGGCTGGTGGCTTCAAACTATTGACCTGGAGGTTGGCGGCCCCAAAGGTAACCCGCTATGCCACCAAGGCTCCTTTTACCCAAGAGATAGAACCATTAAAAGAAACCTTGCTGTTGTGGCGTTGGGTCCCTTGGACTCCTGGGAGCCCCATTGTGTAGGTCAAAGCATGTTCCAGATAGTTTTCTGCACAGGGTTTTGAGAAGTTGGTCACCAGGACTTTGTGTTGAGGTGCCTGGGGCTGGACTTGAAGCTTCTTCATCTTTCGCTATCAATGGAAGCATGATATATACTCACTGGTTAGATCAAGGTCTAGACAAGCTTAGAAACACCATGGGCTTGGCATACTGTACACTAGAAAGGCTCCAGCATTCATTGGGTTGTGTCCCCCCGACCCCAGTAAGGGTCAACCTGGCTGGCGGGAGGTAAAGATCTGATGCAATTATCTTAATCTCTATGATGAGGCTTCAAGGCAGCCAGGGTTAGTCGCAGTCGTGGTCACAATGGATGCAGGAGATGGTCCACGGGATTTGGCTGTATCTTGAGACAGACGTACAAAAGAGATTAAAACACAAAGATCTAAAAGATTTATGCAAAGTTATAAAAGAGATGAAAGAGGGAAAAAAAAGAGACAAAAGAACTGAACAGAAGTTGAGGAAAGAAGAGCCAGGAGTGGAGAGTGTTCTTTGGACCTGAAGTCCTGGTGCTGGGAACCTCCTAGACCCAGGGGCAGAGCGATGTGAAGGCATGTGGAGATCTCTGGGCTCACAGGTGGGAGAGGAGACAAGTCTCTTCCCCTAGAACAGACGCAGAGAGAAAACCTACCCTGGATCTGGTGCCCAGAATTTGGACTTTGAGCCTCCTAAACTGCGAGTGAGTACATTATGTTTGTGCCAGCCATTCATTTGTTGTATCTGTGGTCATGTCCCTGGATGAGTCAGG
Organism: Nesogale talazaci; assembly: GCA_004026705.1. Classification (NCBI taxonomy): domain Eukaryota; kingdom Metazoa; phylum Chordata; class Mammalia; order Afrosoricida; family Tenrecidae; genus Nesogale; species Nesogale talazaci. The sequence goes on from PVJH01009471.1 coordinate 43,570, forward strand.
TTCTGAGATGGCTTACAAGGACATAACACTGAAAAGACGCAGCTCCTGCCACAGTGACCCTAGAGGACAGGGTAGAACTGTCCCTGTGGGTTTCCAAGACTGGTACTCTTTATGGGAGTAGAAAGTCCCACCTTTCTCCCAACAAGAGTAGACACCGCATGAGCAGTTGGAGAAGAGGCTTTGAGGTCTGGTATCCAGGGATTCAACCCCAGAGTCATCACAAGTACTCCCTGTCCTCCTCGTTCAGGTGAGGAGGTACCTGTGCCTTTGAGCATCCATCCTGGTGACCCTGGTGTCTTCCAGTGACCCTGGTCTGCTGAGTCTAGGATAGCCAGAGGACTTGTGTCTTTGGTACCTAATTGCTAGCCCTTCCACACACCTTGGTTCCAGCGGCCCATCCCTTCTCTTGGATGTCCTTTCCGATGTATTTACGGTGTCAAGATAGTTTTAGGTAATTGTTCGCACCCCAACTGGCCAGCGCCAAAGACAACAACCCAACCGATTGTCTGCAGACAGCTCAAGCTTTGTGTGGACACCCCAGATCAGCAAGAGCCAAGATGCTCTCCTGACACTCTCTGGGATCTGGTGATTCAAACTGTGCCGCGTGAATTAAAGCTGTATTCATTAAACACCAGGAAGATCATTATGCCGGGGAAGATGTAAGTGCTTTCCCGGGGCTGGGAAGAAAGGCACATTAGGTTCTCCGCTGGGTCCATATCCCTTCCTCCCGATAACATTTCCAGGAAGCTATGGTTGTGTCTATGTGGTGAGGCTCCCTGCCCAGCAATTTGTCTGAAATGGCCGGTGGCAAATTGGTGTCGTTCGGGGACTAAGAAAGGTAAAGAAAGGAGTTGCTCATGGAAAGAAGTAGCAGGGTGTTGAGCAGAAACCACCCATAGGAAGCCCACAACATGCATTGTACACAGGCATCAAAAAGAGGCCTTGCTGCAGCTAAAGGTGGGATGATAAGAAACGGTTCCTTGAATCCCATCACAGCCAGACCTGCATCGAGCGCCCATGCGGTACAAGGCCAGCTGTTGCGCAGACCACTCTCACGCACCTTACAGCACGGGGCGAGCTCAGGGCGAACACAATGGGGCCTGGCGATCACGGCCAGCAGCGGGGGCCCAGGGCAGCCGCAGAGGGTTTGAAGCAGCAGGAAAGAAAAAGGCAGATTTGCATCGGTGGAGACCAGTGGCCTTCCAAAGATGACTGTCCTGAGATGCTCTTCAACCCCTGAACGGAAACCATTTCCTGAAGTCCTACGGGAGCCAAGGAGGGCCATGTCACTCACGAGTAGGGGCGGGGAGACTTCTCACGTGTCACGAGCTGCACGGGTGATCACTAACTACTTCATGCTCTTTGACGTGTTCGCATGGGTTATTCACTGCAGACACGCGAAACCATCCAGCAATCCTAATTTTAATATTGCTAACACACATCAGGTACAGGGGCAACACACGACATGATGAGTCCAGAGTCCCGGTCCCAAAGAGCATTGCCTTCCTCGGTGGACTCACCCGGGGTAGAGCTGGAGAGGCAGGAGTTGGTGTCTCCTTGGTCCCCAGCTCTCCGAAGTGTCAGCGTCTCTACCCGGGTTTATAGCGGCAGGCCAGCTGACTCCTTGATGTCCTTCTGGTTTTATCAGGGTCCTCTTGACTTTCTGGAGGGGCTCTTCTTGTTTCTTGGCAGTGTCTCAGCTTTTCAGCTGGGCCCCTATACCACACTTTATTTCTTCTCTGAAATGGGCTTTCTTGTGTTTGCTTCTTGTAAGGTAGATCGGCATCTTGCAAGGAAGTTCTTTTTTTTTTTTTTTTTTGGTTTGTTTGTTTGGTTTTTTTTGGGGCATCGCTGCCCTCTGGTGGTCATGGGCGCTACCCAGTGCTGCTCCTGAGAGCCAGCGCTGGATTTGAACCAGCCAGCCCGCGGGCCGCAGTCCCGCACTCAACCACTTACGCCACAGGGGCTCAGCCCCGCAAGGAAGTTCTATAATGCTCTCATCACTCACATCTGTTGGACGTGTTATCAGGAAAGGCCAGTCCCTGGAAAAGGATGTGGAGCATGGGTGGGAAAGAGGGGGGCCCTCCTGGAGATGGACACAGTGGACGCAGCAATGGGCGTGAACGTGGCCTCGGTTGTGAGGGAAGTGCAGGAGTGAGCCGTGCTGCCTGCTGGGTATGCAGGGACGCCATGACTCTGTGGTGACCATCAACATCCAGCATCTGTGTAATAACGGAAGGATCAGCAATTTCTCTCAAGCAAAGGTGAGAGATGAGAGAACAGAGGAACTCCAAAACAAAACCCCCAACTCACCGCCGCCCGTCGGTTCTGACTCAGAGTCACCCTGGAGGACAGTGGAGACTGGTCCTGCAGATTCCTGAGACTGTCAATCTGTACGGAAGTAGAAAGCCTATTCTTCCTCCTTTGAAGTGGCTGGTGGTTTCAACCTGTGGACCTTGTGGTTAGCAGCCCAACATGGAGCCCTCCACCCCACCGGGGCCCCCACAGAGGAACGACAGAACCACCAGAGTGCCAACAAAGAGCATGGGCAGTGAGCCATGGGGCTTGGGGCCGGGCTCTGTCAGTGGACCATGTCACTCCACCCCTCAGTCTCCTTTGGTTGCATAAAGTGGTGTGACAGTCATTTCCTTGTATCATTTTCAGGATTGGGAGTGTAGGGGTAAAGGCTAGTCTGTCAGTCTTGAGATAGTCAATGAGACCTCTGTGTGGGCATAGCTTTCTCCTGAGAATTCTGGGACATCTCGTGGCATTTCCTGATTGGAGTTGAGAGACAAGACCCAGTCCTTGGGAGACATTGCAGCTGACAAGAAACATGGCAGAATGCTGATGGATTCTGTGTTAGTCCAGATAGATATGTGGTTTCTCCTCCGGTTCCTCCAGGTTCCAGGACTCAGGATCTATCAGCATGTCATCATCTTGTCCTATTGGTAGACTAACTCCAAGAGACTGAGTCAAGTCTCTCTTCTCCAATTGGGAAATACTGCAAGATTCCCCAGAATTCTCAGGAGAAACTCATGCCCACACCTAAGCCTCATTGGCTATGCCAAGATTGACAAGCTGGACTCCACCCTGGACTCCCAATCATGAAATTGACACATGAGTACTTGACTGCCACAGATCCTGAGTGCTGGAAACTGATGGTGCTGGAGGCGAAGTCATATGGGCTTACCCTGATGGAACCAGAACTCTAAAGCCAGAAAAGCCAATGCTGAGATGCTTGAGAAGCTACAGAGAGGTCCCTGCCAGCACTGAGATGCTTCTACCGCCATGGATACACAAGACTCTGCACCCACTGGCCAGTGATTGTCCTAGTGTGATTGCATGTGTCTTTTGAGTCTGAAGAAGACTGGTATCGGACATATGGGCTAATATCAGACTTGTGGGCTTGGACTGGACTGGGTTGGGATACTTTCTCAATGTTCTGTTCCTCTTGTATATAAACCTCTCCCTTATATACATATGTGTGTTTGTGAATTTGTTTCTCTAGTCTACCCGGACTAACACAAGTGGTAAGGTTGGAATACATTATATGCAAGACTTGTTCTCCCCATGGCCAGTGTTCTGTGACTCCACTTCCAATTTCAAGTCCCAGAGTAGTTGGTGACATGGACCCTGACTCTGTGTCCTTGTCCACCTCCTATGTCCCTTCATGTGTGACATCACATGCCCAGTCACCTTGGGGGCTGGCATTTTGTTTCCAGTAAGAGAAAACCAGTCTTCCGTTCAAGCCAGCCCCCGTGTGCACTGTCATCCCCGACCTGCTACTTAGAAAGACCCTCATAGCCCCTGACAGCATCTTCATGGTGAGTCCACAGAGGACCGGGCAGACTAGCGGGACAGGAGGGAAGCGAGGGCACAATTTGTGTGGATGACTCTGCAGCCCACATGTGTTGGGATAGAGTGGGGGTGGAGCTGGGGTCTGCATTTCTGCTGCATGAAATCCAGTTTTCTTGATCATCTGCTGTCTGCCCATTGCTAGGAGAGGAGAGTGGGAAGAATCTGGGAACAAGTGATGGGCAGGGTGAGGGGCAGCAGAGAGCATCCAGCTGTCGGTGTCATCGGTGTCATCGGTTGGAGGCATGGTTAGCAACCCCACTCAGAACCATGGCAGCACACAGTTCTTTCGATGGTCCATCCAGAGCTTCTTAAGTATATGGGATTGACTCTATGATGGTGGGTTTGGGTTTGGGTGTAGTAGGACCATGCTTAAACCCTCAGCTGCCCAGGGAAAGGTCTGATGTTTGAACCCACCCATTGCTCCATGGGAGAAAGATGAGGCAGGCTGCTCCCAGAAAGATGGCAGCCTTAGAAACCCGGAGGCCAGTTCTATCCTCCAGCCTGTGACTTGGAATTAACTTGACAGAACACAAGGACAACATATTACAGCACGGCCATCTGTCTGCCTGACAGTCTGTCCCACTGTGGTGGCTTGTATGATGGTCTGTTTCTGGAAGCTCAGCTACTCGTATTTCAAACACCAGCATGGTAATCAATGGTGAAAAGCTTTCAGCAGAACTTCCAGATGAAGGTAGACGAGGCAGAAAGGTCTGGCGATCTAATTCCAAGTAATTGGCCCATGAAAACCTTGTGGATCGCAAAGCAAACTTTGCCCAACTCCCTTGCTTTGGAGAACTGGAAAGGCTGAGAAGAAGAGGAAGACCCTCACCACAATGGATTGACACCGTGGCTACAACCCTGGGCTCCCACAGAACAATGGTGAAGAGGGGGCTGGACCGGCAGTGTCTGTTCTGTTGTCTAGATGAGTTGGAATCAGCCGAAGGACACATGCTAACAGTCACAGCCCCCACACAATAAATAGAAGGATTCTGGAAGGCATCGAGCTTCCAACACACCACTCGCAAAGCAAAGCAAAACAAAACAAACCGTACGAAGACACACATTATGCGATCTCATTTCTCTCCTCTTAGGAAGAGAAAGCCCCTCCCTCCCAGACGTAAAAGCCAGGGAAGAAATCATCCAGTAATACCAATAGATCTAACACCACAATTGAAAAAAATATGTGCACACGAAGAAAAATACTCTAAGCAATATCGATGGAGGCCTTCCGGGGCAGTTGGATGCTATGCATTTACGCTTGAATGATGCTCCCTGCTGGAGACTCGGTGACGATTGGGTCCTGCACACAAGGGGGAAATTGAAAGGTGGATGGAGGCTCGAGTGCGCGGCAGACATCTCACGGATTAGACACGGGAGAAACCCCCGCGGAAGCCAGCAGGGTGCCGAAGGAGGCGGGGTGTGGGCAGTCAGGGCTAACGTCACTGCCTCCTGACAGGAGCTGCTTACTGAAGATCCCTGGGAGAGGAGGCTGGGGTCACACACCGCAACGCTGCCAGAGGAAAAGAGCTTCACATCATCGCACATCTGAGGGGGCGGCGCTTGTATCCAGAATACACAAAGAGCTCTCCCGACTCAACAATAAACATACAACCCATTTTTTAAAAGGGCCCGAGAATGTAATAGACACTTCTCCCTAAGGAGAACTATAAATGGCAAACGAGCGCCAGAGAAGAAGACTAGCCATCTTTACGGGAGAGCCAATCAAAGCTAACACTAAGGCTTCACTAAGCTGGGTATTAGAATAAAGAAGTGCTATTAACAGGTGTCGGTGGGGTCGACTGAAAAAGAGGAGGCCAATGTGAGATGGCTTGGTGGACTTCCTGGGCCGTGGAGCAAGGGGGCTACAGTGGGCTTGTTCACGGACTATGTCTGGAGAGCTGAGTGCTGTCAAGGGGAGGCTTGCTGGTGGAGTGGGGTGCCACTATATACTTATTGGCAGAATGAACAAGCTCTGTAACTCCCGCCTGGAGCATGGCAAAGGCCAGGCTGAGAGGGAGGACCAAGGCCCAGGTAAGATCTGCTTTGCCTACCTGCCTGTGAGAATGTTGGAGAAGGAGCTGAGAGGGGAGAAGCTGTCCTGATGAACCAGCCATTTCCTGTCTGTGGCAGTTATATAATCTCCTGTCAACTTGCAAAGGAGTGGAGTATAGCCTCTCCATCAACCTCCGTGTGGGCATGACTTTCTCCTGAGGATTCTGGGAGCTCTGGTATTCCTCCCTGGAGGTGGGAGACACCCTGTTTTGTCTTCCTGCTGACACATGGAGCCATACTAGTACCCTGCAGCTGGGTATGCCACATGAAAACCTCTGCCAGCGCTGAGAGACTTCGACGGCCATTGGATCCACACGACTTCCACCCACTGGCCTGTGATCATCCTGCACTCTGCATCATTGCATGGGCTGTGGGAATCTGAAGAGGAGTTTACAAACTGGTATTACACATATGGGATAATATCGGACTTATGGACTTGATCTGGGCCGAGATGTTTTTTAATATACAATTGCTCTTTATTTTTAAAAAATAATCATTTTATTGGGGGTACATGCAACTTTTATCACGATCAATACATACATCAATTGTATGCAGACTACATTTGCACATTTGTTGCCATCATCATTCTCAAAACATCCTCCTTCTACTTACACCCCCAGTATCAGCGCCCCATATTTATCCTCCCACCCCACTCCCCCATGAACCCTTAATAATTTACAATTTGTCATTCTGTCATATCATACTCTGTCCAATGTGTCCCTTCACCCACTTCCCTGTTATCCGTACTCCAGGGAGGAAGTTATATGTAGATCTCTGCAATTGATTACCCTTTTCTACTCAATCTTCCCTCCACCCTCCCAGTATCACCACTCTCACCGCTGATCTTGAAGGGTCCTCTGTCCTGAATTCCCCATGTTTCTGGCTCTTATGCATACTAGTCTACATCCCCTGGTCTAGCTGGATTTGTAAAGCAGAATTAGGATCATGAAAGTGGGAGGGAAGGAAACATTTAAGAATTAGAGGAAAGTTGCATATTTCATTTTTGCTACACTGCACCTTGACTGGCTCATCTACTCCCTGTGACCCCTCTGTAAGGAGATGTCGCTTTGCCTATTGCGAGGCTTTAGGTCCCCAATCTGTACTGCCCTCATTTATAGTAATATAATTTTTAGTTCTTTGATGTCTGATACTGATGTCTGTGACACCTCATCATCACACAGGCTGGTGTGCTTCCTGTAAGCTTTATTGCTTCTGAGCAATTGCTCTTTATATAAAGCTCATTCTTTTTTCTGCATCACTGCCCTGATGGAAGTAGGAAGCCCCGCCTTGCTCCTGGAGAGCTGCTGCTGGATTTGAACCATCAACTCTGTGGGCCGCAGCACCGCACCAACCACTGAGCCACCAGGGCTTAGCTCATTCTTATACACATTTGCATCAATACGTTTGTTTCTCTAGTCGACCCGAACTAACTCACTGTCTCTTGAGTTGTTCCTGTGACTTCCAAGTTGATCCTGCAGGGTAGGTCATCTGCTTCTTCCCTGGTTATCATGTGTGCGGTCTGGGAGTTGTGCATGGCCATTGTGATGTGACAGATCTTGTGTAGGCCAGTGTCAGAACTGGTGAAAAGATTGGAGCCTGAATGTCTGTTGGATCTGACATGACTTCACAGGAGCCAGCCTTGGGCGGATGGTGATGATTCTTGCTCCTCTCCTGCAGTTAGAAGTCATCAGATGCCTCCATTTACAAAGCATCAGCCAGAATGGGGCTAAGGGGAGGCTCCAGACATGAAAGAGAGCTTCATAAATCAGTGGGGAAGGAACTATTTCCAGAGAAATGGCCTACTATATGGAAAATGTGATATTCATGTTGCATACTGTAAGCAAAAATAAATTTTAAATGAACTGCAAACTTACAATTCAAAGGCAATGCTCTCTGCCATTTAGGAGAAGCTTAGGACATATCTTATGATCTCTCCCCGTGTGGGGAGGGCTGTGAATTTCGTTAAAAGAAAGCACAAGATATATTGGGAATGACTTCTACACCATGCTCCTAACCAAAGCTCACTGCTAAGCGAGTCAATTTGGACCCATAGCAAGCCTCTAGGACAGAACAGAACAGCCCCTGCAAACCCTTAACTCTTTAGGAAAGCAAGAAGCCTCAGCTTTCTCCTGGGGGGCCGCTGGTGTGTTTGAACTGCTGGCCTTGTGGTGAGCAGGCTCACAGGTAATCTGCTCTGCCACCAGGGCTCCTTCATTAAAATACAAAATGTCTGCCCAATAGAGACTTAGAAGCAAAATTTTAAAGGAGCAATGAAAGACAAAGCACATTCTGAACGAAAAGACTTCCAAGGCACAAAACTGTCCGATAATGATTTGCGGATTGTCTAAGGACCTCCTACTACCAACGACAAAAGACAACCCCCAAGAAAGATCGGCAAGTCAGGGAAATTGGAGATTCACAGATGAGGAAACTTGAATGAGCAATAAGAGGATTCTCAACCTCACAGGTAATCATGGGAAGGCAAATTAAAACCACAAATAGTGTCGATGTATAGCCACCGTCTGGCAAAAAAAAAAAACAAAACTGAAACAGCTTTGTGTATGTGAGAAGACAGAGAAGTCGGAATTCTCACCATGCTATCTGGTGCAAAAGAACAAAACAGCTTGGGATTGGGGGTGGGGAGTCCATTGGGTTATAGCGAGTAAAATAGAAGATTTTTATACTGTCCCTCCCAGAAGACTGGCCCAAGGGCTAAGGGAGAAGTGCATTTGAAGGCTGATTGCAAACCTGTTGGTAGCAGCAATAATCACAAGACGAGTAACGGAAGTAGTAGAAACATTCATTTGTGGGAGAGCGGGTGCTGACAGTGGCCATGTGGAAGCAATGTAGAGTGTACAGTCAAATGTACAGTGGCTTGCCTCAGAGGGAGGACTTGCATTCTGTAAAAGTGAAATGAAAAGATTTCTTGCAAGTGCAGGGACAGTCTGGTCCGGGAAGACATCCAAATTCATTCCGTGAAGATGACCTCTGTGAAAAACAAGACACCAATAGTCTTAAAAGGTCAAAGCAAGAGCCAAAGCTACAAAACTGTGACTGGATGGACTGTGGGGAACAGCGAGGTATGGAGTTTGAAGGCCCCAGCGGGTCCTGTGGAGAAAATCGAGGCTGTCTACTCCTGTGAAGACGTACAGTCTTGAACACCAACAGAGGCAGCACTGTCTACTCTGTCCCACAAGGTTGCGGGCAGAATCATCTACTGAATGGCAGTGAGTTTGGCTTTAGGCTGGGGCATAATCACCGGCCCTGGTGGCTAACTGGGTTGAGCATTTGAACGGCTAACTGCAAGATTGAAGGTTCAAACCCACAAGCTTCTCCCAGGGATAAAAGTGAGGCTGTCTTCTCCTGTACCGTCTCAGAAACCTTAGATAGATTCACCATCAGTAGGAATCAAACCCAATGCTGTGGGTTTAGGTAGATAACGAATACAGAGATAGGACTACATGATTGGCTAAAGGTATGCAATCCAAATATGTATGTTCTTCAGAAGACATGTTTACGAGTCGGGCTTCTAACCTCAAGGCTTCAAACCACCAACATCTTGGGAGAGAAAAAAAAAGGCTTGTGAGTCCCGTGAAGAATTACAGGCTAGGAAACCCACAGGGGCAGTTCTACCCATCCTGTGGTTGGCTCTGAGTCAGAATGAACTTCATGACAGTGAGTTTGTTCTTCAGCTGATTACAGGATGGACACAGGACAATAGTAGGACAGCCTTGCCTGGGACCTGCTAATAAAATTGATTTCCCAGACCCGTTTGTGGCTGGGGTCCATTGTTTAGAAGACGTCTCAGTGATATGGTACTTTAAGGCCTCTTGGGCATAGGCTATGGACTCCTGGATCCTCCGAGCAGGGAAGAAAGCCCTCTGCAAAGAGCTGGGCTTCCCTGCATCTGCGAGTCCAGTCCAGAGGCTAGACACTGTACTGTCAGAAAAAGGCAGCTGGAAAATTCAACATGAATCCCAGACACATGTCAAGACTGAAGACAGGGGCTGAGCCCCAGTGGCGTAGTGGTTGTGCACGAGACTGCAGCCTACTGGGATGGAGGTTCAATTCCAGCAGCGGCTCCACAGGAGGAAAGGCTGGGCCTCCTACTCCCACCACCAGAGGGGAGTGATGTCCCTCCCCCCCAAAAAACAAAACAAAACAAGACTGAAGACAGAGTTAAGGCTTCATTTTCAAGCTGCTCCACTATCACACAAATGGGCCTCTGATGTCAGACTCTTAGACAAACAGACTTGGGGCGACTGGGTAGGTTCGAACTACGGACCTTGCCGTTAGCTTACCCCTCAGCACCACCAGCACGCCTTACAAGATGATGAGTGTCCATTCACATCACGGAAGGGCACTTATCCAAAATGCCTAGATGGTAGGACTTTTTCTAGATCCAGTGAAACCTGCCGGAGCTGGAGCCTATATGAGAGTTGGAACATAGAAATCACTTCCACAGATCCAAAGTGCTAAGAAAATCGTACAGCTGCATCTGAACAAAAGTGGAAACCTTTCAAAACCCAGAAAAAAACAGGCAACAAGACTGGCCTGGAGAGTTCTGGTTCTCACAGGTTTTACTCCGTCTTCTAAAGAAGGGGGATCATGAGGAGGATAGGGAAGGCGGCCATTGAGTTGATTCTCTTCATGGCAACTTTACGTGTACTTAAAGTAGAACTGGGATCCACAGTCTTCGGGGGGGGGGGGAGAGGTGTGTATGCTTTAACTGTTTATGGTGTTTTGGATGAAGGTTCACAGAGCAGATCGGTTTCCCACAACATGCACGTTTTGTTCCATCTTATTCATTGCAATGTAGCAACCACTCCAAGGGAGAAAGAAGATGTCTCCTACTCTCATAAAGATGGATAGCCTTGGGAACCCTTTGTAGGGGTCCCTATGAATCAGAAGTGACTAGATGGCTGTGGGTTTTTTTTAAAAAAAACAACAGATATTGTAGTAGGATAGGCTCTCTGAGAAGTTAAACCGGGAGCTAGCTATAGATGTAGATATAGATACTGATGTAGATGATATGGATATAGAGATTGGAGTTCTATACATCAGATGTTAAGCTCCTGGCTTCTCCTGACTTGTGTAGCCTCAGGGACCGAGAAACTCAGGAATGGCAGGAAGATCATCGGTCACAGGGAAACGAATCCAAGTTTGAGACGGTGGCTAGAGTGGTGAGTGAATTCAAGGTCAGCAGATCAGATGACAGACGGCTCCCTCGATCGGCAAATGAGATGGCAGGAAGTTCACTCAAGTCCAAGGATCCGGAGGTTGAGGGGCCACATGTGAGATACAGGCCCTACAGAAAGCAAGCAAGCAAAAGCCCAGTTGCAGTAAAGGAGTAACCCATGTCCCTGAGGAAACCTTTCCAGTGCACCAGGGCTGTGGCTTGAGTAAGGGGATTAGACCCCATCTAAGTCTTCCTACAGCTGCTTGGCAGATCCCATCACAGAGGTCATCACATCATCTTAGATCGCATCATGGGGAAGGAGTGGGCGTCAACTGCCAAAACACAGAGAATGCTGGCCCGGCCATGCAGACACAAAGTCTAGCCATCACCCAATTTTAACCCCATCTGCAGGTTGTCTACTGAATCTGTCGATAGCATCCTGGATGACAAAAAAAAAATTAATCTTGGTGATATTGTATTGCTCTATTTTTCCTTGTGTTGCTCATGCTTTCAGAGTCATGTAAAAACCCCTTTTCGAAAGCTGGGTCTTGAAGCATTACTCCTATGTCTCAGGTGAAGAGCCTTCAGGCTCTACTTCTTATATTTAGGCCCTTGATGGATTCTCATTCTTACCTGTGGTGTGAGGTCGGAATCCAGCTTCATTCTTTGGCATGTGGTGGTTCTGTTGCCCCAGCACATTTCTTTCATTTGTGGAAGAAACTTGTCTTTTCCCATTGAGTGGAGTTACCATCATTTAAAAAAAATAAATCATTTTATTGGGGTCTTTTATAGCTCTTATAACAATCCATACATCATTTGTATCAAGCACATTTGTACATATGTTGCCATCATCATTTCCCAAACATTTTCCTTCTTCTTGAGCCCTTGGTATCAACCCCTCTTTTGACCATCATTGTTGAAAAGCAATGAATCATACATTTCTTTCTGGACTTTTGATTTTACCATTATACTAGTACAAGACTGTTTTGATCACAGTAGCTTTGTAGTATGTTCTGTGCTTAGGAAGAGTATGCCCTCCTGATTTGTTTGGGAAACTCCAAAGAAACCCTAAGCAAATTGGAATTCTGCAAAATCACAGGAGACAAGGCCAACACACACAAACTAGCCAAGCTTGTACATCCACAATGAGCATTCTGAAAGAGAAATTAAGAAAAACAATCTAAAAGACTAACTAGCACTCACAGACTAAAACACCTAGGCACTAGCTTCACCATAGGACCCCTGGTGACAGCAGGGTGGGGGTTGGGGATGTTAGGAGTTGGGGAACTAACCACGAGGTCGGCAGTAGGGCAAACTCTCTGCTCCCTTAGGGAATGACAGCATTAGTCAGACTGTATAGGGTTATAACGAGTCCGAGTCTGAGAACTCAAAGGCAGTGGGTTTAAGCTTAAACAAGAAAGTGAGAGATGTATACACTAGAAGCTAAATCCTTAATGCGGGAAGTCAAAGAAGACTTACATAAATGGAAGGGTACTCACGTTTATGGACCTGGAGACTTAGTATTGTTAAGATGTCAACAGGACCCAAAGCAATCTACAGATTCAACACAATCGCCGTCAAAATCCCAACAGCCTTCTTGGCAGAAATGGAAAAGCCAATTCTCAACTTGGGATGGCATGGCATGGCATGGCGATGGTAGACGTTGTAATTCTGAAAACGGAAATGGCCCTTTTAAACCCAACATGAAACATCTGACTGTGATGTTGAGCAAATTTAGATAAAACTAAGCAGCTTATGTCTGACAAGCTCAGAATCTATCATTCTCCCTAAAACTAATTTCTTAGTTGTTAGAGTCGGCCTAAGGGGCATTAAGTGGTTCCTGTGAAGTCCATTTTCAAACCTCTCGTTCACATCAAACAAATCTATGTATCCCTTGTTAGAGGGAATGGACTTGTCACAAAACAGCTAATATTAAGCCAAGCCCGGTCTCACACATGCTTCTCAGAAGTAACTTCTTAGGATGCATTCAAGGGGATCTGCTTTGTGAAACCAAGCTTGAAATGACACGTTCTTTTCACACGAGACTGAGGCGCTTCTTCAACTTTCTTCTGCAAACTAGACAGGGAGGAAATGTTCCCTGGCCTTAAGGGTCACTGGATCGTACAGTGACCATTTGTCATCCCCTGTACTTTCAAGTCAAATTTAGGTTTCTTTTGGTGACAAAGGGAGCTCTGGGGGTGTGATGGGTCCCCCATCAGGCTGCTAACTAACAGCAAAGCCAGAGGTTCAAATCTACCAGCCACTTCAAAGGAGAAAGATGATGTTTGTCCTTGTAAAGTTTTTCCAAACAGTTTTATCAACATGTAATTTATACCCCATATATGGCTCACTGGATAAATATGTCTTTTGAAGAGTTAGGCAGTCTTCCCCATAAAGATTTTTACAGCCTCAAAAATCACCTTGAATGCAATACAAGTATGGCATCCTCTAGGCTCATTGATGGTATTGGATACAGTTTGGTTTGGGAGTGAAAAAGGTTATCGTGAGAAACCTTGTGGAGAAGCATTTCAGAGGTGTGGGTACCACATTGGGCTTCAGATCACAAGGTCACCAGTTTGAACCCACCAGTCATACCCATGGAGAAAGACGAGACTTTCTGTTCCTGTAAAGAATTACAGTCCCAGAAACCCACAGAGGCAGTTCTACTCTGTCCTGTAGAGGCACTCTGGGTTGGGTCAGACTGGATGGCAGTGAGTTACTGAGGAAGATTTCCAGGTACTCTGGAGAAGTGAAGGAACGGTGACGAGGGGCAATGATTCATTTGGCTTGAAATCTTCTAAGAAAAATCTTGAGACTCAATGAATGAATGAATGGATGGATGGATGAATGGGTGAGCCAGGCTCAGGCACAGAGAGCAAGCTTGCACATGAGGTGATAAAAACAGACAAGAGACACAAAGCTAAGACACACAGAGTAAGGCAAGAGGTTTCATTCTGCCGATCAAATTCCCAGCGATTTAACATGGAAGCTCTCCATTCATTGTTGGCCTGGGTACAGCCAAACAGGAATTACAATGTGCGCTTCCAGGGAGCGTTCACAGAAGCAGACTTTTGGAAAGAAATTCGTCACGATGTGAAAAGAGCTTTCAAAACATCCTTGCCTTGCTCTTTTGTGCAGACAACAGCACAAGCAGGAAAGATAAACCCACAAGGAAATAAAATGGGGAGAGGATGTAGAGATGGGATAGCAGGGACAGGTAGGGAATGACCTTCCTCTGAGTGTGCAGACCCCTTCTAGGGTCCTTTCTGTCTGAGAAACAGAACAGTACTTTACATACCAAGTCAAACTATGTTAGTCCGGCTCGATTAGAGAAACAAATTCATAGATACTCACATGTGTATAAAAAAGAGCTTTATAAAAAGAACAATTGTACATTGAGAAAACAGCCAGACCCAGTCCAGATCAAGTCCATCAGTCTGCTATTCACCTGTCTGTCAGATATTGGTCTATTAATTCCTCTTTAGACTCACACAACACATGCAATGACACTGCATGCGGGAAGATCACAGTCCAGTGGTCGGGAAGTCTTGTGGATCCAGTGGTGATGGAAGCGTCTCAGTGCTGGTGTAGGTCTTCACTTGGTTCCTCCAGCTCCAGAGCTCTGGCTCCATTTGGCTTGTCATCAGAAATGTCTCACAACAATCGTATGTGTCCCGCCTCCAAGAAGGAAGACAGGAATTCCCAGAATCCTTTGGAGAAGGCCAGGCCCACACAGAGGCCTCCACCCCTTCCAAGTTGACAGATGATGTCACTGCCACATCACCCAACAATTAGAACCAACCATAATGGATGGGAACAAACACCCCCACCTCCCACAATACAAAATTCTCAAACCAAACCCACCGCCACTGACTCAATTCTGACTCTTAATAACCCCGTAGGTTAGAGTAGAACTTTCCCTGTGGGTTTTTGAGTGTGTAACTCTTGACAGAAGTAGAAAGACTCTGACCTTGCAGTTAGCAGTGCAATCCATAGTCCACTCTGCCCTTGGGTCCCTAACATATAATATGTCACTGCACACTCACTGAGCCAATTCAGACTCACAGGGGTAGAACTACCCCTGTGGGCTTCTGAGGCTGTTACTCTTCATGGGAATAGAAAATCTCTGGTGGTTTTGAAATGGTGACCCTGAGGTTAGCAGCCCATGACATAGCCGCTATGCCACCAGGCCTCCTGGCTACCTATGCCTAATTACATTATAGGAAGAAAGCCTTACCATCCAAATTTCTGAAGCATATGATGAAAAGCTTGAGGGAAAACCTATTAGATCATAACCCAGCCATGCCAGCCCATCCCTCATAAAAATGGCTTTTCACGTGGAGTCAAACCAAATTCCTGGAATTGCCCAGAGACTTTCTGCAAGGCCAGCATACCCTGTCTGTATCACAGCTTGTTGTTCACTGCAAAGTTGGAGACTCCGCAAAAACAGCCCATTCCAAGGAGCGGGGCTCAGGGGTGGGGACACCCCACAGGGCTTGCATCCAGATGACTCGAGGGTGACAAAGAGCAGAACCGGACAGAACCAGTGCTCTGCTCTCACCCCTAGGGAGCAGCTTCCCACACCGGCTCTGAACTGTGCTGTGTGTCGTCTCCTGTTTGGATGACTGCTTTGAAGATCTGTCTGTTCACGACGTTTATTCTTTTAGGACTGGGTTCTTTGTCTCTGCTGCCAAGTTGTTGTTGTTGTTGTGTGTGGGTCTCTCTCTCTCTCTGTCTCTCTCTCACACACACAGAGCCCTTGTAGTCTTAGGGAGGAGCCCCCATGGCATCGTGGTTAGGAGCTGGGCTGCGATCCACAAGGTCGGCAGTTCAAAGCCATCGAATCGGCAGCTTGGCAGGAGAAAGATGGGAGCTTCATCTTCTCAGAAAGCCACAGGGGCAGAACTCCCCGTCCTGCAGGGTTGCCGTGAGCTGGCATGGGCTTGACGGCAGTGAGAGAACGGAATCGTGGCCTAGGCCATGGGCTCCTCAGTGCACCCTCAGCAGTTCGATCCTACCAGTCATTTTGCAAAAGAAAGACGAGGCTTTCTGCTCCTGTAAAGATGTTTAGCATATGGGAAGTGGGGAGGGGGTGGGGTGAGGTGTGGCGAGGGGGGAACTGAAAGGAATGATGACTGTAGAACCCCACTGGAGGGGGCTGAATAGCAGAATTGTAGGTGAATGGATACATTGGATGATGTGAGATATGGCAAGAGTAATAATATATAATATGAGTTCCTGGGAGGTAGGGTGGGGGAGGGAGGGCATTAAAGGGGAGCTGATATCAAAGAGATCAAGAAGAAAGAGAATGTTTTGAAACCGATGGTGGCAGCAAGCGTACAGCTATGCTTGATCTAATTGAATTATGAATTGGTATAATATCTGTAAGAACGCCCAATAAATGATTAAAAATAAAAAAAGATTTGCAGCATCAGAATCCCACCAGTCTCTGGAAAAGGATCTTCTGCTTGGTAAGGGAAGGAGTGGAGGAAGCAACAAAGAGGAGATGCTCAGTGAGACGGATTGACACAGGGGCTGCAACCGTAGGTCAGATGTAACCATTTGTGGATGACACGGGAGTGGGTCGTGGTTTGTTCTGATGCCCCAAACGGGACGTGACCTAAATGAAAAGGCAAATGTATAGAGATGACGTACGTTTGTGAGTGGCTTCCCCGGGTGGGGGGTGGGAGGTGGGGGTGGGGGAGGACAGGGAGATGACCAGTCGATGGACACGGTGTACTGATTAAGAGTAGGGATGCAGCATTGATTGCCGCCACTGTTGTCAATACGTGGCACACCTGTGAAACACTGACCTGGTGGAAGTTGTGTGAGGGATACACTTATAGCAACAACAACAAAAGTGGCTACGGAGACTGAGTCAAACTCACTACCTCGCTGTCATCGAGTCTATATGGACCCACAGTGACCCCCAAGGCAGAGTAGAACAGCCCTTGGGGGTTTCCAAGACTAACTTCTCATGGGAGCAGGAAGCCTCATCTTTCCCCCCTCGGAAAGGATGGTGGTTTCAAACTGTTGACCTTGCAGTGAGCTGCCCAATTTGAAACCCATTATGTCCCAGGGCTCCTCCAAGGCTGCTTACACACAAGCAAGTACTTCATGGGGTGTGGTCCCTTGCTGTGGAGGGGAGCACTGTGGTTTTCTGGGGCACCCTAGTTAATCGTCCTTATCATGTGTTTACTGCTTCTTTCTTATTAGTAGTGTCGGTAGTCTTAAAAGCTTGCAAGCAGTCATCTAAGGCCAAACAATTGGTGTCGACTCACGTAGAGCAATAGAAGGAGAGTCAGGAACGTGAGGTGGAGATGGAATGTCTGGCTAACTGCCTCCATGGACAGTTGCCTCCTTTGCCAGGAGACCAGAAGAAGTGAATGGTGCCCCGCTGCCAGGACTTCACATTTTAAGCAAGGATTCTAGAGCTGAATCCTGGTCAAAAGTAGAGAAACTGCATAACTGACTATCATTCAATATTCTCACAGACTCGAGACTTTTAGTAGGGGCGGGGTGGGGTGGGGACAGAACACTAGAGACTGTTCTTCTGAGATCATCTGTAAATCTTACACCAAAAATATCTCCAGAGGCTCCTTCAAGCTAAGCCATCATGTCACTCATGAGTAAAAGGGACATGAGATAGACAAAGGGGCCTCCAGCATGGGACTCTCCCAAGGACCCACTCCCTGGGATCAGATTAACACCAGCAACTTAAAAAACATCCAGGAAACTTCGGGGGCCCTGAGCGGATGTGATGTGGGGGGAGCCACTCAAGTAAAGCAGGGCGAGTGTTGTGACACATGCTGAAGTGTGATCTCGATGTCCCTGAACGCTACGTGTGGAAACCGCTGAACCAGGTGTTTATGTAGTGGGGAGACATTTCTAGAAGAGGAGGAAAAAACATGCTGAATAACTTAGTCTCTCTTTAGAACCGCAGATCAGCTTCATGAGATGGGGTCTGGGGAGACTGCTACAAAGGCACTCCAGGATTCCCACATTAAAGTACGGGCTGAAAAATGCACATTTATCATAACTTTCTAAATCCCAGTAAGACTGTAGAAAAGCTATAAACATAAAATTACTGTCTGTGTGTGTGTGTGTGTGTGTGTGTGTGTGTCAGGGGTGAGCAGAGAAAGGCCTCAATGGACAGAGGCCTGGTGGCATAGCAATTACACATCGGCCTGGGAGCCACAAGGTCAGCATTTCAAAACCACCAGCCACTCCATAGGACAAAGATGGGGCTCTCTACTCCTGTAAAGCGTACCCGTCTCAGAAACGCACAGAGGTGGTTGAACCTGGTGCAATAGGTTCACTGAGGCAGCATCGAGCCCATGGCGTGAGGTTGGCTCTTGGACTTGGGGACATGGCCGACACGTTGATGTTGACTCAGTGACGTGGCATGTCATGGAGCAGAATCACTCCACGGGGGTTTCTTGGCTATGGTCTTGACAGAAGCAGATCCCTAAGACTTTCTTGGAGACATGGTGGGTTGGAATGATCGACCTTTGTGGCTGGTGGGGGTTGTTGGTTCATCCACTTCTGACTCACTGTGGTCCTGCGCATCATGGGAAGAGACACTACCTGGTCCTGTGTCCTCCTCACAGCTGTTGCTGTGCTGTGTTACGGTGCAGCCCACTGTTGTAGCCACGGTGCCACTCCACCCCACTGAAGATCTTCTTTCTCATTGACCTTCCACTTTCCCAAGAATGATGTCCTTTCCCGGCCTTCTCTTCTCCTCTCAGGCGTCACTCGGAGTCAGTTCCAACTTCTGCAATGAGCTCCACACAGACGGAACCATCGCCCAGTCTTCACTATCAGGCTTAGCATGAAGCGCACGGTTGCAACCATTGTATCAGTTCATCTTGTGGAGGGCTGCCCCCTTGGGGCCTACCCCTCTACTTTTCCAAGCATAATGTCTCTCCTGGTCTTTCCTGACAACATGTACCAAGGACGTGAGACGATGAGTGGCCACCCTGACTTCTAAGGAGCCTTCTGGCTGTGTCTATTCCAAGAGAGATTGGCTTGTTGTTTTGGTTGCCCGTGGGACCTCCAGTAGTCTACGCCAGTCTGCCATCTTTCAAATGCCTTGTGTGTGCTAGGTGGACTAGAGAAACAAATCCATAAACACGCATATGTATATAAGAGAATCTTATACAAAGGGTAAGTGTGCATTAAGGAAACATCCCAGTCCAGTCCAAGGTTTTAAGTCCATTATTATCCCATATGTCTGATACCATTCTACAAAGTCCCCTTCAGACTCATGAAGCACATGCAATCATGCTGAATGCAGGGCGATCACAAGCCAGTGGGTAGAAAGTCTTTGGATCCAGCGGTGCTGTAAGCATCTCACGCTGGCAGGAGTCACCACGTGGCTTCTCTAGGGCCAGGTTTCTGGCTGCATCAGGGTGAGTCCATGTGGCTTCTCCTCAGTGATGTTTTGCAGGGAGCCAGCCTTGTCAGTCAAGTGTCTCCAAGGGTGTGAGAGAGTGTCTCCTGCTTCCTAGAAGGAAGTATCATGTTTCCCAGAATTCTCAGAGGAGAAGGCCATGCCCACACAGAGGTCTTCTTGGCTCTCTCCAGACTGACAGGCTAGACTTTACCCATACACTCTTCATCCACAAATTGACACCAGATTAGATGACTGCCACACCTGGGTAGTTCTTCAGTCCTCTAACCTTTAGCCATCAAAAAACAAAAGTCAACCCCACTGCTATTAAGTTGATTCTGACCTTACTGAGTAGAACAGTCCTTTTTTGATTCTCAAGGTTGTGCATCTTGATGGGCATGGAAGACTTCATCTTTATTTCCTGCATAGGGGCCACTAGTTTCCAGCTGCTGACCTTTTGGTGAGGACCGGATTACATCACACATGACATATAACCTAGTTCTCCATCATGAATGAGCCGTTGAGTGCAAATCATTTGTACCACCCAAGGAAGTGGCAACCAACTCAATCCAACCCAACCCACTGCCATTGAGTTACTCACAACTCATAGCAGCCCTATCAGCACAGGTGAGACCTGACCCATGTGGTTTTCCAAAACTCATGGGAGCAGAACGCCTCCTCTTTCTCCATTGAGCAGCTGGTGGTTTCGAACTGCTGACCGTGTGGTTAGCAGCCTATCAGGCATTCCCCTATTCTAGCAGGGCTCCTCTGGAAACTCACGAAGAGACACAAGAAAGTTAAATTAGAGCCACCCCAAAGCGGAGACCTTTCTGGATGATGTATGTTGTAGAACCCTTAGAAGGCTCCACAAGTGGGAGGGCAGGAATCTGGATGAAGACAGCCCTAAAGCCGGAAGGAGGAAACATCAGTGGAGGGAGGGAGCCAGACAAAGTGCCATTCTGCAGCCCAGTTCCTCAAGGGCACAGGCTCCAATGCCATCTTGAGCCTCCTCAGCAGCTGCAAAAAATACATCAAATCGACCCGGATGAGATCGCTGGCAACAAGGGACTTTGAGATTTAAAAAAGCAAGAGGTTAAGAACGTCAAACCCCAAATTCACTGCCGTTGAGTCTATTCTGACTCATCACGGCCCTGGAGGACAGGACAGAACCGCCCCTGTGGGTTTTCAAGTCTAAACTCTTTGGGGGAGTAGAAAGCCCCAACTTTCTCCTGCAAAGCGACTGGTGGTTTTGAACTGCTGACCTTGAAATTAGCAGTCTCATGGGCAACCACAATGTCACTAGAGCTCCTGGAGGGAGCAGACTAAATGGGAATTTGTGGATTCATCACAGCTGCATGAAGAACAAGGCCTTGTCTCAGTGATGGAAACATTGGTTCTGCTACTGACTGGAAAAGGATTGAGGAGGGAAAAAAGTGTGTGTGTGTGTGTGTGTGTGTGTGTGTGTAAACAAACAAACTAGGTCTTCTTGTATTTTAACTCCATTGAACTAACGCCTCTTCTCCACTCCCCCTGTGGTGCTGTTGTGAGTTGCTGGGAAGTAGAGTTGATTCTGACATCCAGTTTACAGAACAGAAGGGTTCCCTAGGATATTTGGGGGGGGGGTGCTATAACCTTAAAGGAAGCAGAAGGCCTTTCTTCTGTGGCACAGCTGGGCGGGCTTGACCCATCAACATTTAAGTTAGTGGGCAAATGCAAACCACTAGTACCACCTGTAAAATCCACTGCTGGACTGTCAATTCTGACTGCCTAAAAGAGTGTGCTAGTTTAGTGGGGTATAGACAACAGAGAAGCGAGTGAAGGAACACACTGGATAATGTTCAATGCAAAAAAATACAATTACAAAAGTACAATTTACAAAAAACCTGTAAATTATTAAGGGTTCATGAGGAAGGGGGAGAAGAGAGGGATGGGAAATATGGGGAGCTGGTACTGGAGGCCTATGGGAGGGAGGATGCTTTGAGAATGATGATGGCAGCAAGTGTGCAAATATGGTCTGCGTACAATTGATGTATGTGTGGATCCTGGTGGCAGTTGTATGAGCCCCTAATAAAATGATTTATAAAAGAAAAAGGAGAGGGAAAGAGGAGCTTATACCAAGGGTTCAAGTAGAACATATTTGGAAATGAGTATGGCAACATGTGTACAAATGTGCTTGCTACAAATAATGTATTGAATGTTGTCAGAGCTGTAAGAGCCCCCAGTAAAATCATTGGGGGGAAAAAAAGAGTGTGTTGGGCAGGGTTCTCTAGAGCAGTGGTTCTCAGCCTTCCTCATGCTGTGACCCTTTACTACAGTTCCTCAGGTGATGGTGACCCCCAATCATAACATTATTTTCGTTGCTACTTCATCACTGTAGTTTTGCTACTGTTATGAATTGAATGGCCTCTGTGAAAGGGTCCTTCAACCCCCAAAGGGGTCACAACCCACAGGTTGAAAACCCTTTCTCTAGAAAAATGAGGACACGTATGATACATGTTTATACAGCCAAAAGGAATTTAACAACTAATTAGTCCACACAGCAGTAGAGAGGGTCCAGTTCTACTCACTTCCATGGAACAGGTACTATACTGGAAGTCCTTCAAGTCATGTGGGCTGCCAGGTCCAGGGTCAGGGAAGCAGACAGTAGAGTCTTCCCTCAGGCAGCAAACAGCAGGGTGGGTCACCAGCAGTCAGTAGCTTGGGAGCTCAGTGAAGGAGGCCCCGATGGGATCTCCAACGAAAGCAATGGAAGGGGACAGGACCACCAGCCTCAAGCTCAAGCAATGCACATGCCAGCAGTGTGGCAAAGCAGGTCTCAAAGGCGCCTCAAGCTCTAGCTACATGATCCATGAGTTGGCCTGGTCTACAGGTAGCGTAGCCCACAGGTTGCTGTAGAGAACTAGTTATAGCAGCAGCACCCGTGCTCCAGCATGCTCCTTCTTATCCACAGAGAACAAGCTGGGGGGAGGTGGGCCTTGCAGAGCCATGGAGCTCTTCCCCCTCCAATCAAACTGCGACCTGATCAATCCCACACATTCCTATTGGCCAGGTTGGCACAACAACCCTACCTATCACAGAGAGGGATTGCTTTCCAGGGCCTCTGAGGCTGTAAATCCTCAGGGAAACAGACTGCCTCATCTTTTCCTGAGAAGTGCCTCATGGATTTGAACCATGACCTTTTTTTGGTTAGCAGCCCAACATGTAACCTGAGGTGCCACCAGGACTCCTGACGCCATCTCCTAACCCAAACCCACAGCCATCAATCGGGCAGATGAGGATGACTCACAGTGACCCTCTCTAGAACTTCTTGTCTTTTTGTAGACACAAGGTAAAAACTTTTTTTTTTAATTTTCTTTTTTTTGTGGGTGGGCATCACTGCCTTCTGGTGGGCGTGGGAGGCCCAGCCTTGCTCCTGGAGAGCTGCTGCTGGATTTGAACTGCCAAGTCAGTGGGTCGCAGTCCCACACTCAACCACTATGCCACCGGGGCTCAGTCCAAGGCAAACTTTTATGATGCTCATTCATCGAGGCAAAACTATGCATGCAGAACTAAGATAGGCCGCGAAAGCCAAATATGAAGAGTAAATGTGTTTGTCTTAGGCTGTCAATTAATGGATGGCCTGGAAGGCAGGAGATATGAACCCAAGTCCAATGCTCCCCAAGTCCATGACACTGGACTGACTAGCAGTCATCTGCTTCTTCTCACCCTAAGGAGTTTCAGCTTCAAGTTCAAAGGAGTATGACAGCCCCTTTAGGCTGCGACAGATAGGCTAAAGGACAAGTTCTGTTTATTTCGAGGGATTTCCCAATCAGACCCTTCTGATGTGATCTATGAAGAGTGCCATCTGCCTGGGAAAACCAGAATCTCAAGTCCGGGTAGAGTACAGCACATTATCTAGGGTTTGGGGATCTGCCAGTCTTTATTGAAGCACTCAGCCTCCTCTTTCTCCCTCGGGGCAGCTGGGGGTGTTGAACCTCCAACCTCACAGTTAGTCATCTAACACCTCGTCCACAGGGCTACCAGGGCTCCTTTATAGACTCCCTGGTTTCTCCGAGCTAAAGAAAGGCTGTGCCTCACGTTCACACCATCTCTAACACAGAAAAACCAGCCTCCTCCCCACGACTGTTCTTGCCACCCACTGCTACAAACACCTTTGAGCTACACATTTCTGAAATTCATCAAGAACATCCCCCTGAGAAATATCCAGAGATGCCTTTGTCTTGCCTGGAACTCCTCATTCTCCCACTCTCCGATTCAGCTCCCAGCCAGACACAGCCAGCTGCCATTGTGCCAGCACCCATGTGATGACCAACCTGGACTGACATAATTGTTGTGACAGGCCTGCGTAGTAAACAGGGAGGGAGCTAAGTGCAGTGCAGCCTCTTTCAGTTTCCAGGCTCTCCTTTCAAGGGAATAATACAACGCTCTTGCACTGCCTAGCATGGACTCCAATAGTTTTTTTATCCCCTATTTCAATGTACATAAACATTGAACAAGACAGAAATTCCTGACATTTATGCTTGATCGACCATGGCATCCAAATAGACATATTCAAATTAATTTGAAAGGAAATGCCTTGGTAATACCTGGTTTCCTCACAGCTAGGATGTAGAAGGTCGTTGGAGACTCAAAAGAAGCCAGTTCCTTCCTGGCCCCCACCAGCCACATAATGGACGGCCGGCCCCTCCCTGGACACCTCTCTTCCTCATTTGTTACTGGTCTCACGTCTTTCATCACTCCTATCTCTACAGTCTCAACCTGGTTGGTTTTTTTTTTTTTAATAAAATAAAATCGTACCTCTGGTTGGAACTCGTTGAAACAGAAAACGTCCTTACCATCTTCCATTTCAAATGTGACTTTCCGCTTTGGCTGCAAGCATACTAAGAGGATTAATTTAAATGCAGGGAATCTTCATTTTCTTCTCTCCTTTCTCCCGTCTTTCTCAACATGTCTGTCCTAAAGCCCTTCGGTGGGGCTGAGAAAAGGGTCCTCGAGGCTGTTATCAGAGCCCTGGCAGGAGAACACTTCACACTCAGATCTCCATCCCCAGAGCAGTGGACACCTCCCCGTGAGAGAGCAAACCATAAACTTCTAGACAACAATTTAGAAAAACAGTGCTTGGCCTTGGACTAGAGAAAGATTTCTTAAACAGAACCACAAGGCACTCTCATCTGCAGGGTTAGTGGTTCGAAGCCAGCGGCTGCTCCACGAGGGACAGATATGGCTTCGTACGCCTGTAAAAAGTGACGGTCTCAGAAACTCACAGGAGCAGCCCTACTTCAGTCTAGATGGTCATGGTGAGTCAGCATTGACCCCAGGGCAGTGAGGTTTGGGGGATATTTT
The DNA here is from genome assembly GCA_004026705.1 of Nesogale talazaci. Taxonomy (NCBI): domain Eukaryota; kingdom Metazoa; phylum Chordata; class Mammalia; order Afrosoricida; family Tenrecidae; genus Nesogale; species Nesogale talazaci. The sequence goes on from PVJH01009471.1 coordinate 68,394, forward strand.
TAATGTGTGTGTGTGTGTGTGTGTGTGTGCGCGCGCACACACGCACGCATAGAGGTGGTGGTGGTGGAATTAGTGGTCCCAACTCACCCATGTCTCTGTTGAGGCAAACACCTGGCAAAACTGACGAGCCATTCTGTCTTCTGTCACTCGTGTGGTGGTCGTGGGCCGGGAATAGACGGACTCAGGGCTACTCACAGCAAGTAGCCCCTTCTATAAACCACCCTGAGGTCAAGAAGTAGAACTCCATCAGCCCCCACCCGACAGTAGCCTCTCCCTGCCTTTGGAGCAGCAGCTCTCATCCTATGGGTCACCTAAGACCATGGGAAAACTCTTATTTCTGATGGGCTTAAGAACCGAGATACCACTCCTCTATCTGTCTCCAGGAGGATCCGCCCACATGCAGATAGGCTGATCTGGTGGGAAAGAAACCATCTCAGCCTTTGGCACTGACATTGGCTTTTGAAGCACACTGTCGCAAAATGTAATAAGATAGCCTTCTGTTGCTATATGAAGACGGCTACCCATGCTACACCAGGCTTCAAGACAAAAGTTCGTTGGTTTGTCATTAGAAATAAATAGTTCACAATAATGAATTACATATTGTTTCTGGAATTCATCACGATGCTTTCATCAAGCTCAATTTGTAACCATGAAAATACATCCTGCGTATCAGATATCTGCATGGCGATTTGTCACAGTAGTAAAATGACAGTGATGAAGTAACAATGAAAATAATATTACGGTTGGGGGTCACCATCATGTGAGGAACTCTACGAAAGGGTGGCAGCATGAGGAAGGTTGAGAACCACTGCTATCGAGTCCGCGTGTCTCGGCTTTTTCTGACACTTTCACCACCCACGGAGTGCCCGCAGCATCGCAATTACGCATCTGGCTGTGCTGCTCAGATCAGCAGCAGACTCAGCTTTCACCTCCCTTAGAGAGGAGCAGTCTCGGGAGAGCCCACTGGGGCAGTCCTGTCCTGTCCCATAGGGGCTCAGTGGCTCTGACCCAACTTGCTAGCAGTGAGCTGGTTGTTGGTGCTGTTGGGGGTTAGCTTTTTGATGCTTACACAGATATCTTGAATCCTGTGGCTTTTCTTATGTGTCTGATCTCTCAGAGCTGGAATCACTAGAAGTGTGTTGTGTGTGTGTGTGTGTGTGTGTGTGTGTGTAGAAGGGGGGGAGGGCGTTGGTTCCAGCAGACTTTGGAAGTCTCACTTGAGTAGCCCTGAGTCCGTCTGTTCCTGGCCCACGACCACCATACGGGTGACAGAAGACAGAATGGCCCGTCAGTTTTGCCAGGTGTTTGCCTCAACAGGGACATAGGTGAGTTGGGACCACTAATTCCACCACCACCACCCCCATGCATGTGCGTGTGCGCGCGCACACACACACACATTAAAAATATCCCCCAAACCTCACTGTCCTGGAGTCAATGCTGACTCATCATAACCTCTAGACTGAAGTAGGGCTGCTCCTGGGAGTTTCTGAGACCGTCACTTTTTACAGGCATACGAAGCCATATCTGTCCCTCGTGGAGCAGCCGCTGGCTTCGAACCACTAACCCTGCAGATGGCAGCTCAGTGCGTGAACACGACAACCCTCAGATTCCTCCACTTACCTAAGAGGGTTTCAGCGTTGATGGAACCATGGGGAGAGCAAAATAATGGACTCCTTTCATGAACGTCTTGAAGGCCCCTCAGGCATACTTGTACATACACACCGGAGGGGGTGCAAAAAGTTCATGAAAAGTTGTCCGTGATTTCTTTAATTCCTTTTTTTCATGAGCTTTTAAGTGGGTGGCACTGTGGTCACTTCTAGGGTGACCATAGTCAGAGGTGGACTCAATGACCACTGTCCATTTGGGGGGGGGGAGGTGCAGAGAGAGAAGGAGAGAGCTGTGGTGGGGCAGTGGTTTAGTGCAGAGCTACTCCCAGGGAAGCCAGTGGTTCAGACCCACCTGCAGCTCTGAAGGCAAAAAGATGTGGTGATTTGGTTCTGTAAGCACTCGCAGCCCAAGGCACCCTCTGGGTGGGTTCTCCTGGGTCACACAGGGTCACCGGGAGTCAAGGACCCACAGCAAAAGACAATCTAGTGCATAATGAAAAAACAAGCAACACAATCCAGATATGGACTTGTGTGAGCTGTCAGAATATCCACACCAGTCACTTCTGCCACTCGACGTGTCCTATCCAGTGGCATTCCCTAGAGTGATAATGCCATGGCAACCATCACCTTCTGTGGCTTCCACCCTTCTGCAGTCCCATTCCCCCCCCCTCTAAACTTGAAGCCTAAAACTGGTCACGTCCCATTTCCCCAGCCAGGATAATCTCCCTCCCTCCCTGCCACCCTCTGGGGAAGAGTAGACACGCCCCCTGCGGGTGTCTGAGATGATAAGTGCTGATGGGATAGAAAGCCTCATATTTCTGCTGAGGGATTCCTGGGGGCATCAGACTGCTGACCTTTCTGTGAACAGCCCCTCGGGCAACCCAGTCTTCCCAGGGATAGCCCACAAAGCTTGTCTCCACCAGCCTGCTCTCCATGTTTCGTAGATAAGTGAGCTACCCGTTTTTCACTCACAGACATTTCTGTGAGCGTGTTGTATTGCACAGGGTTCACTAAGAATCTCTGGCTCTGCTGTTCCCCGGAGATGGAACTCAGCTGGTGCTTTCTAAAATTGTGAGTATAAGTGCTTATTATTAGACAAAAGCTACATGGGCTTGGGTCGTGATGGTGCCATTCATCATGGGGAGAACACAGAGTTTTCCGTTATTTGCGACTTTTGCCAAAACAGCTTACATTTGATTCTGCATCTTTGATCTGGGCTCCTGCACAGCGGAATCTTCTTTGCATGTCCTGTGTAAAGTCTGGTGGATCCAGTGGCGGTGGAAGCGTCTCGGCTCTGGCTCCTCCAGTTCCAGGGCTCTGACTTTCATCGGGGTAGCTCCATGAGGCTTGTCAACAGGAATACAAAGCAGAGTCTTCTGCTTCCAGGGAGGAAGACATGAGTTCCCAGAATCCTCAGGAGAAGGCCAGGCCCACACAGAGGCCTCATTGGATGACCTGACTGGCAGGCTAGACGCTGCCTCTTTGCAAGTAGACAGGAGATTATGTAACGGCCACACCACCCTACAAACCAGCTAGCGGCAGCATCTCTCCAATGTCAAGGCTTGCCATGATACTCTTCTCTAGAAATGTCCTAGGTTATACACTGGGAGAGGGGAGGAGTCCTGGTAGCATAGTGGTGGTTAAGTGTTGAATTTCAGGTATGCTTTTCAGTACACGAAACTGAGGAGTGATGAATCTATAGTGACAGTTAGTAGAATAAGGGTGCCCTGGGGAGTATCCTGGGGGAGGGCGGCGATACAGGGGAGCTGATATCAAGGAGTTCAAGAAGGAAGAGAAGGTTTGGAAAATGATTGTGGTAGCAATGGTACAATACTGCTTGATCTCCTCTTACAGAGGAGTCACAGGGAGGAGCCGAACTTGTCAAGGAACAGTGTAGCAATAATGAAATACACAACTTCCTTCTAGTTCTTAAATACTTCCTCCCACCCAGTATCACGATCCCAATTCTACCTTACAAATCCAGCTAGGCCAGAGGATGTATACTGCAGCTGAAAACACAGGAAATTCAGGACAGATGATTCCTTCAAGACCAGTGGAGAGAGTGGTGATACCAGGAGAGTGGAGGGAAGGTGGAGTAGAAAGGGGGAACCAATTGCAGGAATCTACATATAACCTCCTCCCTGGGGTACAGACAACAGGGGAAGTGGGTGAAGGGATATATGGGACAGTGTATGATATGACAAAATAATGATAGCATGTGGATTATTAAGGGTTCGTGGGGGAAGGGTAGTGGGGAGGGAGGGGAAATATGAGGAGCTGATACCAGGGGCCTAAGTAGAAGGAGGATGCTTTTGAAAATGATGTTGGCAACAAATGTACAAATGGGGTCTGCATACAATTGATGTATGTATTGGCCGTGATAAGAGTTGTATGAGCCCCCAATAAAATGTATTTTTAAAAACAAACAATACCGCTTGATGTGATTGAACTCTGGAATGATATGATATCTGGAATAACTCCCAATAAAGTGATTTAGAAAGGCAAAGGCAAAAAAATAAATAAAGAGGAGAAGCCACCATCGGCATAAGTAAAGTAGGTTGATTTGGTTTGGTTTGATTTTTTGCATGTCTGGCACTGCTCGTAGCCAACATTGAGCCTTTGACCCTACTGTCCTGTGACCTTAGAAACTGACCCCTTTATAAGAATCCTTGGGCTCCACATCAAAACTTCCCTCCTGGGCTCAGGGCGTTCCCCATTTTCTGCTTCCAGACACTCTGGGCTTCTTTTCATCATTCATTCCCAGCACACCCCCACCCCTCCTCTCACGCCCCTGCCCCACCCCACCCCAGCCCGAAGATTGATCCAAAACAATGAGCACATTTTGAGAGAAGTTGCTGACAGCAGCCATGGAATTTCCTTCTGGAATAGATAGAGGAGATGTGGGGGCCCAGGGGTGTGGCGTGAGAACAGGAGGTGCAGGCAGAAGTGGTTTTGCAAAGGAGGAGGAAAAAGATCTATTTGACTTTCAAAAGCCCTGCTCCAACTCTGGGGTCCTGGGGCTTTTGGGGGTGGGGGAGACAGAATGAGGGACCATGTTCTGACAACCACCCATGAGAGCCATGACGAAGAGGTCTAATTTGTGGGACGTACGTCTACCTGATCGTTTGCATTTTAAGGTTAAGGTAGTTTATGGCTTCCAGATGGTCAGCCCACTTCCAGCCAGGAGCGCACTGCAGCTGAGTTGAAGAATAGCCATGATGCAAAGAGAGATTTTAATGATCGTGTAAAGGATCTAATTAAAAAGACATACAGTGGCGGGCTTTTCACACGCACAAGCCTATAAAAATCAGTAGTTGAAGAAATTACCTTAAGGAGGAAATTGGAAAATTATTCAATTTGAAGCGGAGACACTTGAGGGATTTCTCAAATTAGGGAACTTAGAATTAGGTTAACTACTTGTTCCTAGGTGCCTTGATTTCCACGTGGATACTTCGAATCCTCCGCCCCACCTCACCCTTCTTCCGTGTGTGTGGCTGTAAGCTCTGACCCTGGCACTTCACATGCCAGCAGGGGGCTCAGGAGCTTCCAGATCAGGATGTAGGAAGAGAGGCCTGGTTATCACCTTTCAAAGACCCACAGAATAAAGCCTTATTGGAAGGGGAGGTGCAGAAGAGAAGGTGGGGAGGATGAGGAAGAGGATGTAGACAAGGAGGAGGAGGAAGCGGAAAGGAAGGAGGAGGAAGGGGAGGAGGAGGAGCTATACATAGGGGAGTGTAGCTGGGACACTCTCACGGATCTGCTGCAATGGACTGGGTAACTCTGCACGGTGTGTTTTTCCTTGTATGTGTTATGCTTCCCAGATAAAAGGGGATCAAATAAGGAGTTACAGAGTCCTTACCCATCAGATCTAAACACTGGTTGGAGTGGTCACCAGAGGAGGAACAGAACACTGAAACCAACTCTAGTGCTTTTTGGACACCCCAGCTAGCTTCAAGCAATTGAAAAGAAAACAATGTGGACTTGTGAAGAGTGCCCCCGCCCTGCCATCTTTGTACTTCTTCGTCAAATTGCATCAAAGAGACAGGATCTCTTCAAGCAAGCAATCAATCCGTGTGATAAAGCAAGCAGGCAGACAACCAATCCCAGCATAAACCTCTGAATTTGGCTGTCAGGTTCAGATTTCGAGGCTTCTACCTGTTACGTGGACCTTGGACAATACTCTTCTTGTCCCCAAGTTATCGATGTTCTGATGTATAGAGCGGTAAGCCTGCTATCCAGGGTTCTGGAACGTAGCATGAGTTCATGAGAGTTAGTGAATGCTACGTGGGGGTTTGGAGAAGGTGCACCTACTCCCAGATGGGTCCAAAGCCTCCATGAAAAACACTGTGGACTGGGGAAATGTGTTCAGGGCCCTGTCCTCTCATTAATGTCTTCACTTGACCCTCTGGCTTGCAGGAGTGGGGCCATGTATGGGAGGGGTTGACTCAAGAGAGGTAAGAGATGTTAAGATGGGAGGACTGATGGAAACAATCTCTATCTTCAAAGGGGGCATTTGTTATGTGAATGGAAATGTTTGTTCAAATATATAAAAAATGTAGCTCAGACAGCAACCTTCAATTCGGTGTACATCACACCACAATAAAGCTGATTTTTTAAAATGAGTTTCTCAAAAAGTCAAACATAAAAAGTTAACCATTATTAAAAAACAAAGGTTTTTTTTCTTTTCAGTAAACGTATACCTACCCTCCAACTTGACTGCCACTGACTCAATTCTAACTCATCGTGACGCTACAAGACAGAAGAGAACGTCCCCTGTGGGTTTCTGAGACCATCACTCTTTAGGGGAGAAGGAAGCCTCATCTTTCTCCCACGGAAGCTGGTGGTTTCAAACTGCTGACCTGTGGTCAGCAGCCCAGTGAGTTCTCACAATACCACCAAGGCTCCTCAGGAGAAAGCAGTCCCTGAAAAAGACCAGCATGTGTGAGTGCTGAGTGGCAGAGAAAGAGGAAGGCCCTGGACAAGATGGACGGACACCGTGGCTGCCGCCGTGGGCTCCGGCACAAGAACAGGGGTGAGGGTGGTGCAGGGTTAGGAAGTGCTCCGCTCTGCTGTACATCAGGTGTCTAGGAGTCAGAACCGGATGAGGACACCCCCCCACCCCCACAGGTCAATGAATGGCCAGTGGGAAGACTTGGGTGACCGAAGCACCCAAAGCTTTGCCATCAGGAGCCCATGCTGACTCCTGCAGGGCTTATCACAGGGTCAGGATAGAGCTGTTCTTGTGAATTTCTAGGCCTGCAACTCTTTATGGATCCTAAGGGGTGGCTGGTAGTTTTGAACAGCTGACTTTGGATTGGCAGTCACACCGTCATGGCTCCTCAAGTGAAGGGAAAGGTGATATACAGTCAGGGCAGGTGAGAGCCCTAGGACGAGTGTAAGAATCAGAGACAGCAGAGGCAAAAGCTGTCATAGTGGCAATGCTTCAGTAACAAGTGGCTAGACGTGTGTAGACAGGCCTGCTGGAACGCCATGGTCAGCAGAAACCAGTATACGCGCTGCTATATATAGGTTTGGCAGACCATATTTGCACGTGTATTTTTACTTTTGCTGCAGCTCTAACCTCTGATGTGGTGGAGCTGTTTGATCTTACGATGCAAATACCCTCTGGACGCCTCTTGAACGCCAGCCGAGTATAGGAGGGTGCTAACCTGCTGACCATCTATCTGTGCCTGTAAATGAAACTCGATAGGGCATTTTCGCCACGGCCAGCACAGGCTGACTGCCATCCCAGCAAGAAATCTGTACCTGTGTTTTTTTTTTTATATTAAACATTCGGATGGAAAATAACAAAGTAGCAAAATCACCAACAACCCACATCAGGGAAAAGCAAAACTTTTAATATCGGGCAAATGGTGACTTGTACACGAGCAGCCTTGTTGGACTTCGCTGCCTGATTTTTTATTAGTTGGCCTGGTTTCTGGGGGGTTTTTTTTAGGCCGAAGGAGCTATGGTAAATGGATCAAGGCGGGGGAGACAGAATTCCAGGCTTTTGAGCTGTTGGGTTTGGGGAACAGAAGGCGATCTCGGGGAGCGAGCAGTCAAATGCCCTTTCTCTTCCATCACGTGCGTAGAGAAGTGTGGGTGGGAACATAAACAGGGCGTAGGACGGCGATGTTTCCGCCCGGAGAAAACCCATCCATCTCGCCGCCGCTCCTAGTTGCTCAGAAAGTCACAGAATCCGCGTCTCCAGGCCAGATTTTCCCTCTAGCCATTCACGGCCACCACGCAAAGCGGAGCGGCGAGCTCGCCGAAAAGGATGCCTTCTTCACCCACCGGAATGGAACGCACTCGTCCGCCGGCTCCTGGGGTGCGGGGAACCTAAGGGACCCTCCGGCGCCGGCCGCAGCCACTATGCCGTGACCGCCCCCAGCCCTCCAGGCCCCAACTCTCCAGCCGCCCCCACCCTTTCCGGGTGCGCGCGCACGAGCCGGCTCGCAGGGGAGGTGTGCGCCCGGCAGCTTGCGGGCGGCGGCGCGGGGAGAGGGGTGGCCACGGGCGGCGGGGGAGGAGCTGGCGCTGCAGCCGGTCCCCTCGGGCCGCGCCCCGCCCTCCGCCGCCACCTGCGCGTCCCCTCAGCGCTCAGTGGGTCGTGCGGGCTTTGGGTGCCGCAGAGGCGGCCACAGGGCGTTCGCCGATTCCGAGTCCGGGCGGGGGACTCCGGGGGACACGGGATGAGCTGCGCGGTCCGCGCTGGCGATCGCAGGGTGCGCCGGCGCGCATCCCTTCCTGGCGCGCACCCCGCGACGTTGGTGGAGGGGGCCAGAGAACTGCTGTGACTTTTGAGGTCCGACTCCTCCTTCCGGCCGGCCTCCGGACGCGCCAGCGCGGGGCCAGGCCACTGTGCCCCGCAGGCCCCGCAGACTCGCCGCGTGGGGCTGGGACTTGGAACGTGTCCGGAGCCGGCGGCGCCGGGCGCGTTGGTGAGTTTGGCGGCGGGGTGGGGTTGTCTCCGGGCGCGAAGAGGACGTCGCACTCTACCCCCTCCGCCCGCCCCCTGCTGCTGCCCCCACTTTGGAGTGTAATTGAGACTTGAGCGTGACTGCGGAGACGCGAGGGTGCGGACGCCCAGCGCGGGCTTTCCCTCGGCCCGGCGTGATGGAGCGGGTCGGTGAGCGGAACAAAGGCGCACGCCCTGGGGAGCCCGTCCTCCGCTGAAGAGCACCGGCTGTGCGCCCAGACAGCCGCCCGAGGGCCACGGTGCTGGCCGAGGTCCCCTGAGAACCGGCGGCGTGTCCTAACCCGGCACCTGCGCACCGCCGCGGCTCCCGGGCAGCCCCCGCGGGCCTCCGACTCCGCTGCGCCCTGAGCTCCGCTAGGCGGCCAGGAGGCGAGCTGCGCACGAGGTAGGGAAGAGATCCTGGACCCTGACCTTAACTGATAAGCCTAGACGCCTAGGAGGAGCTGCGCCTGCTGGAACAGAGTAGGCACCCAGGGAGTTCTGCGGACTAGAGGAGCCTACGTGAGCGATCCCGCCCTTTCGATCTTCCCAGCGGTATCCGCCGGTCACGCACCGGACCCGGGGCGGTCGCTCATTCTCTTCGCCAGCCCCTGGCTGCCCCGCGCCTCGAAGGAGCCCGAGGGTCGCAGGTCCGGGGAGAGGGCCGGCCGGGCGTGTTTGATGGCTTCACTGAGACGAGTCAAAGTGCTGCTGGTGTTGAACTTGATCGCCGTGGCTGGCTTCGTAATCTTCCTGGCCAAGTGCCGGCCCATCGCGGTGCGCAGCGGAGACGCCTTCCACGAGATCCGGCCGCGCGCTGAGCCGGCTAACCTCAGCGCGCACAGCGCCAGCCCCATCCAGGATGCCGTCCTGAAGCGCCTCTCGCTGCTCGAGGACATCGTGTATCGGCAGCTGAATGGTAAGCCTGCGCCGGCTGGCTGGGACACCGGCATAAACCCGGAGTCCTGCGCTCGCGGTACCCAAGCGCCGGCGAGAGGCGGGAAGGGACCTTGCGGCGCCGCGGGCACCTCTGGGCTCCGTGCGCTCTCCCTGCTCTTCTCCCTTGAAACTCGCCGGCTCCTGGAAGCCTGGGGCCAGCAGAAAGAACGACCCGTGGCGTTTCTTTGCCGCAGCAGCAAGTTTGCTTGATGGCTGGCTGGAAGCGTGTCAGTACCCTTGGCCCTGGCCCCCGTGCCATCGCGAGTGCAGCTCAGGCAGCAGCAGCAATCGGATGGGAACGCGGGCCGAGCCTGAGGGCGGAGATAGCCGGATCGGGATCGGGTGGCTCTGCAGTGTTGGGGAGGAGACAGACATGGGAAGCGGGCTGGGATGACCCAAAGTTTGCAGACAGGTTGGACAGCTCTGCTGCTTGGGTAGGGAGTTGAGTGAGTAGGATTGACATGGCATGTCCTCGCTAATGACTAGTGAGCCTTTCCCACATCCATTTGGAGGGGGGTGACTGCTATAAAAACAAAACTCCCCGAGCACTGCAGCCAGGAGCCGCTCCAGATTGGTGGGAGGCCACTGGTAATCTGGGGAAGTGGGCTTTTTATAGCGTCGTGGCGAGGTGTGGCATCCCGTGGATGGCCGTTGGGAGAATCCACCACATCTAAAATCCCCTCCGCTGTGAGTTAAGAGAAGAGGGAAGCTTTTCTCCTCGGGCCTTGGTGACACTTGGTCCAGGGACAGCCAGGGTCAGTGGATACCCGCTGTCCCCAAGATCAGAGTGTTTCCGGCTTGAGCAAGCAGCTCACCCAGGTCCACGTGGTAGTTACCTGAGGCAGAGACAGACCACTTCCTCTGTTGTTCTTGGAACTATGATCCCATAAACCGAACTCACTGCCAGCTAATAGATGCCCACTCAACGTGTGAGCCCGTAGCGCAGGGTAGAACTGCCTCTGTGGTTTCTGAGCTCGGAACTCTTAATTTTCTCTGGGGGAGGAACAGCTGGTGGGTTTTATCAATTGCCCTTGAGGTTAACAACCTATCACGGACCACCAGGGCTCCCTCTTGTTACTGCAAACTCGTAATTCGCCCGAGTGGAATTCTTGCTGTGTATCAGGCGCTGCAGAGCT
>PVJH01009472.1:0-79049 GCA_004026705.1 Nesogale talazaci
CACTGCTCTCCGGTGGTGGGAGTAGGAGGCCCAGCCCCACTGCTGGAATTGAACCTCCGTCCCAGTGGGCCGCAGTCCCGCGCACAACCACTACACCACCGGGGCTCAGCCCCACTCCTAGTTTTAAGAGTGAAGCTAAGCATATTTTTTTAACATACAAATTCATTTTTTCATATATGTAAAACTGGAATAGTAATACCTACTTCTATAGTCTTATTTTGAAAATTAAATAAAGTACCATAATGGCACATAGGATTTCTTTTAAACTTCAATGTTTAATGTGAGAGGAATATTTTAGACTTTAAAAATCTTTCGGGCTGAGCCCGGTGGTGTAGTGGTTGTGCGCGGGACTGTGGCCACTGGGACGGAGGTTCAATTCCAGCAGTGGGGCTGGGCCTCCTACTCCCACCACCGGAGAGCAGTGATGCAAAAAAAAAAAAAAAATCTTTCAAACAATTTGCTAAATTAAGATGCAATATTGCCAATTATAAAGAATGATGTGATATATTTCTACAGCACAAACATTTATATTACATTCTTAAACTTTGATTATAAAGAGACCTACATGAAAAGTGATTAGTATACTGTAATTTAAGCATTGGTAACTAACTTGACAATTTAGATAAGCACAATTTAAAAAAATTCTCCCAGTATTCAAAAGTCTTGAAATTTTAAAAATCCCATATACAGTTAATGCAAACCATAGCTCATTATTTTGAACATATCACAGTGTATATATATGTTTATTTTAAATCTAAAAACAGAATTTAAAATTACATATGGGTTGTGAGTTCACTTTTTAAATGCCTGGCGACTCTAAAGAAATGTCATGGGCTGAGCCCCAGTGGCATAGTGGTTGTGCGCAGGACTGCGGCCCACTGGGACGGAGGTTCAATTCCAGCAGTGGGGCTGGGCCTCCTACCCCCACCACCGGAGAGCAGTGATGCCCAAAAAACAAACAAACCAAAAAAAAAAAAAAAAAAAGAAATGTCACATTGTTAATGGTGGTTGTTTTGAGCAGTGAAATCTTTATCACCTAGAATCTCTGCAATGCATTTTATTGTTTTTGTCATTGCAAAAATAAAAACAATAGAAAATGTTAAAAAGAAATTAGCAAGAATAACACATATAAAACATATACATATAATGCATAAATATAATGTCAAAAGACTGAAGGTTTGTTGTCAAACCTGTACATACCCCCCACCTTTGGATATCACCAATTACTTTACCCATTGGCAGAATGGACAAAGGCAAATGTGCAGAGTGTGTGAACCAGAAATATGGGATAGAAAAATTCAGATAAAAGGTTAATACTAAGATAAGCTTTCACTTGTCATAATTCTGGGTATGATGAATACTGGGTTTGAGGGAATATTTAACAAAATGAGAAAAAAGTTACAAACATAAAGCAATACAGAAAACTTTAAAAAAGACAAAGAATTATCTTTTAAATATCCCCAAGGTTTAACATTTTGTGCATGTACTTGTATCTTTTTGTTTACATAATAACTACTAATGTTCCTATAATTGTATATTTTGTAGCACTTTGTAGCTTAACGTGTTCACTGTTAGATCAGTTGCTTCTCATATCAAAATTAGTACATAAAATCATTTCAGTGATTTCATGTTCATTGCATTAGTTTACTTGATTGGTTGCCGTTAATATTTTAAGTGGCTATCAACATTTTGCTATGGTGAAAAATAGCTTTTATGTACGCCTTTGGCATATGATTATTTTGTTTTCGATTAAGATTCTTCCCTATTGTTAAATAGGGATGTTAAATAAAATTTAAGTAAATAAAGTAAAATAAAATACATTTTTAAAATGAGGGCTTAAATAAATAAAGGGAGGACTGAATTAGATTTTGGGACAGGTGCATATTACTAGTGTCTATGTGGTGATGAAAGCCCACTTGGGCTAAGATCCAGCAGTGGGGGAGGTAGTGGAGATGAAGTCAGCTTCCAAGGCTCTTTGCAAGGGTGTAAACCTTCTCCTCTCCCCCCTTCCCTCCCCTTCCATACCCAGAGACTACTGGTAGCATGAAGTCATGAAGGTCACTCTGGCTGGACCTGGCTGGCAATGGTGTGGTTAGTAGCTGAGCTCAAATGGTTCCAGGAGTTAGAAATGACTTATTGGCAACTGGCTTTCTAGAGTAAGGCTATCCGGAGCTGTCCCATTCAAAGACAGTTATAGAAACTGCTAGAACTCTTTAACAGTAGGAAGCTGTCTCACTACCTCTCAGAAGGGACTCCTTACAGTGGAAAACAAAGTCCAGCCAGGTTTGTGATTTGCACAAAAAAAGTCTTTACAGCAGTTAAGGTTTAGACTGAGGTTTCGAGAAAGAAAACCCACACAAACAAACAACAACACTGCCATCACTGCCATCAATGGAATGGACTCCTACTAATTGTGACCCCAAAAGACCGGTAGAACTGCTTTGTGGGTTTCTGAGACAGCAACTCTCTGTTGGGGTAGTGGGTCAGTCCAGGTAGACTAGAGAGACAAGTGCATAGGCATGCCTATGGACATAAGGAAAAGGTTTTTATTCAAGAGGAATGGGACATTGAGAAAGCAGCCCAGTCCAAAGTCCTAAGTCGGATATTAACCCATATGCCTGATATCAGTCTATAAAGTCTCCTTCTAACTCATGAAGGCACAGGCCAGTGGGTGCAGAATCCTGGCGCTGGCAGGGGTCTCCCCATGGCTCCTCGCTTCCAGGGCTCAGGGTCCATCAACAGCATCCAGTGGTGGTAGAAGCAATTCAGCGCTGGCAGGGCTCCACGTGGCTTCTCCAGCTCCAGAGGTCTGGTTCCATCAGGGCAAGGCCATGTGGCTTCTCCTCTGGCTCCTTCAACTTCTTGGATGCTGCCATCTTGTCTTGTCCATAGTTCGTTGTCTCTGAAACTAACTCCCAACAACTGGGAAGATAGCTTCTCATCTCCACAAGGGAAATATTGTGAGATTTCCCAGAAGTCTCAGGAGAAAGCCATGCCCACATGGAGGCCTCCTTGGCTACTCAATGGCTATCTCCAGATTAACAGGCTAGAATCCACCGCTACATCTCAATCACCAAATTAACGTAAGCATATGACTGCCACAGGTAGAAAGTTCTTTCTCTTCAAGAGCAGTTGGTGGTTTCATTTGGAACTGCTGACAAAGAATTTGAAACTTTTTTTTTTCCTATTTAGCAGTCAAGTACATAACTACGATTCCCCCAGGTCTGGGACGGGAACAGAGCAGAGAAGGTATAAACTTTTACTTCTGCAACAACTCAGAAAAACAACACATCTTCTTCAACCTGTTTCACTGGTCAGTTTAATTCAAGCATCGGTCACAGGAGTTTCCCATTGTCCACAGCTGTCAGCACAACCTTGCTCACTCTGGTTGTCCTCGGGCTCTTGGCTTGGCCCTCTTCCTGCCTGTTCACCGCCATCACATGTTCCCATCAATCTTCCTACAGAAGGAAGCTATTCCGTGTCCCACGTTCCAGTTGTTAAAATCCTGCATCCATAACCAAAATCTTGTCAACGTGTCAGCAAATAGAATTCCTAGTTATAGCCGCTTAATTAGCAGCTGCTCGTGAAAACAATTCAGCCAGTTCTGAGGGAGAAAACTGATGCAAAAGTAGTTTCAGAACGAGATTAAGTATACACCATAAATTTATTTAGAGAAGAAAAAGACAAACCAACAACAACAACAACAAAAACCGGTTCCAAGCTTTATTTAAAAGGCTAGAGATTTAAAAGCACAGAAAAAAATCCTTCCTGAAACCAGTTCTTATGAGCTCTTTATCCTAGAAAATAGTGTTGCCTGTCCTCAGATCAGCTGGCTGGTGAAGCAAGCAAGATGCTTAGGGAGACACATTTAAGGTGCGATTCCCTCTAAGCCGGGGCAGCCCTGGTCTTCAGATCCCCTATGTAGGCAATCGTCCATTCTAGTTGAGTCTCATTCCACCTTCTCTCTCCTGGTGACTCCCCTGCCCATGTTTAGCTTTTTGGACTAATCAGACAGGCAGAACATCTCCTCTTGTCTCACGGTACTTACTCCAGTAAACTCACTGTTATTTGCTTCTGTTTGTCAGAATTATTTGTTCCTATGGAGCTATGTAAAACTATATCCTCTATTCTTCTAATTCATTATGTTGCACCTTCGTTGTGTCTAGGTGACTTGTGACCTAAATACTGTGTAAATTCCTTGAATTTGGTATTCATGTTTCTTCCTAATGCAGTCCTTCCACATTCTCATTTCTCCTTACCTGGCACTCCTGTTCTCAGTACGAGCCCCTCAAAACCCAGATCGGTTCATTACTCACCATTCTCTGCGTATGACGTGCAGTGCAATAATTTAGCGCCATAGCACACCTTCTTTATTTGTTTGGGGGTAAGTTTTCTTCATCTAGCAAAAGCCAAATCAAGGCCTAGCCCAAAGGCCACTTCCCTGAAAATACCTTCTCTGTTGTTCTGGTCTTGTTTTACAGCTCTTATTATTTCATCTTGGTGAAATGGGTTGTGTATTGGAATACTAACCACAAGGTTCAGAAGTTTGAACCGACCAGACGCTCCGTGATGAGGCTGTCTGTTCTGGTAAAGATTTACATCGTCTGAACCCCAAAGGGGCAGTTCTGTTCTACTCTACAGGACTGCTGTGGGTCAGAATCAACTTGATGGCAATACGTTTTATATATTGTTAGTATCATCACATAGCTATAGTTCTTACCTATCTTATAGGGCTACTCATTATGAGTTAGCATCAACTAGAAAATACACAAGGACCTGTCTATCAATGTTTCTCAAGACAGGAAATTTCTTGACCAAATCCTTGTGTTCCTTGAAGCACTTTGTGCAGATGGGTGACCTGTAAATGCTTATCAGACTCTAGGGTAGGAGGGGTCAAAGGTAGCTTTTTGTTGGTCAATAATTTTTTTCTCCCATAACTTTTATTTTGTTTGTTTTTGTTTTTTTTTTATTTTTTTTTTTTAGGCATCACTGCCCTGGTGGTGGGAGTAGGAGGCCCAGCCTTTGCTCCTGGGAGCCGGAATTGAACCTCCATCCCAGTGGGCCGCAGACCCGCGCACAACCACTACGCCACCGGGGCTCAGCCCTCCCATAACTTTTATATCTTCCACTTTTACTACTTTAATTCACATCTCTACTCGTATTTGACTTTCAGCCTTACTGATGAAACAAAAAAGGGATCGCTATCTCTAGGACCTTAGTGATTTCTGTGACGAGGCAAGAGAGCCGCCGTGCACCGACCTGGGATGAGACCAGGGGGTCCCGGGGACACAAGGGGAGTGCACACTTGCTGTCACCCCTCCTGGAAGGTAACGGGCTTCCTACAGCGTTTGCATTGTTCTGTGAAACCACGCAGAGGGAGAACTTTGTACTTTTAATGACATTTATTTATGCATTCAGTATCAAGTACACAAGTGCAAATATCCAGAGTCCATGATTCCATCATGAGGAACTACAGAGAAAGTAAGACAGATGGTAATAAAGTGAACATGCTGGTACTCTTTTAGTGACCACACATGTCGTTCAGCCCGTCGATCCCATACAGCAGAAGTCCTGTGCGTCTGTTTGTGGTTTGTTCATGGGTTTCATTATTTATTTAAGTTATACAAAACTGATCATCATGAGTACGGTCGACCGTTTTCACTTTCACGCCGTGTGTGTTGGAAAAACACTAGAACATCAGCCTATAAGTCTATATATATTGTTATTACAGAGTAACCCAACCAGCAACCCAGAGACATAGAAGCAATGTCCACTATTGCACCACTGCACTCAGGAGAGGCCTAGCCACAGGGAGCGTGAGAAGCTACAGAAGCATCGCAGGGAGAAGTAGAACACCGAAGGAGGAGGGGGAATTTGGGCTCTCACCATCATGCACTTTTTTTTTTTTAAGCAACACAAAATAAAAACCACATCTAATACACTGGTCTCTATACTTTAGTGCTTGACACAAATGACTCAAATATCCTAAGGGTACAGAAACAGCCTAAAAACAGCTGTTTTAAAGTTTGCTTCTAAAATGATGATACTGGAGGGAGGGGGGTGTCAGGGGACGGGAGGGACAATCAATTTGCAGTAACGAGTGAAAACAGCGCTGTTACTGCTCCAGACATTCCTTTTAGTGTCCAGTGCCCAGGGGGATATCCGTTTACTCAGTGTGCCTTTTTGCGCCTGGGATTTTAGCCTGAATCCTGAAAAGACAATATCAAAAGAAAAAAACAAAGTAATTAAGGAAATCTGAGCAAACATTTTATGTCCTCATTATCTGTTGTTGAACTAAGTAGCTTAGTGATTCAGAAGGCCTTGTGGTCTTTAGGTATGAATGTCAGTAAATCTTTGTCATACAATAATAAGAATAAAGTACGATACAGAATAGCTGTAACGTTTTCTGAAAGTCTGTTTTTTCAGATGAAGTTTTTTTAGATAAGTCCAAAGAGTTCTTTCAGGATCACAGAAGCTATGACATAATTAAAACCAGAAACCAAGCTCATTGTCAGGGAGACAATTCCAATTTACAGGGACCTGATAGGACAGAGGAGGGCTGCCCTGAGCGTTTCTAAAACTGTAACTCTTCCTGGGGCTAAAAAGTCTCAATTTGCTTCCAAGGGCAGCTGGTGATTTTGAACAGCCGACCTTGTGGTTAGCAGCCCAATACATAACCCACTGTGTAATCAGGACTCATTGTGTTACAGTTAGGGTGACCATTAATCAATCAAACTGAGATATTCTCTATGAGAACAATGGTACTATTCTTATCAATTACAGTAGGACATTGGCCCAGAGTTGTTTGCTGTGTACATTTGTTAAAACATCTCAGTTGGCATACTGTGAATTCCTGAAGCCTTGTTTTTGCCAGTGCCTTCATTGCAGTGTGAACATCTTATTCATATGTGCCCCCTGAAATGGTTAAACACTAATTCTTTTTTTTTAAAAATCATTTTATTGGGGACTCATACAACTCTTATTACAATTCATATATCCTTCGCATGTCAAGCACGTTTGTTGCCCTCATTCTTAAAACGTTTGCTTTCTACTTGACTAATTCTTTTGGTTACTGTGCCTCTGTGCATTCCTTCCATTTTCATTTGAGGCTTCCTCTATCATTCAATATTTTGTGTATAGAATCCTTCAATATTGAAACTGAAGATGATTTTTTTCCCTTTGATTCTTCTAGCTGGAAGAAGTCTAAGGCTGATCTTCCCTTTTGGTTTTCTCACTCCAGGGCTTTGCACACGACCTTGGAACCACTATTTGAAATCTTCTGTTCGGCTCTTTTACTTCATCAGTTCTTCCATTTGCTTGAGAGAGTCTACATTCAAGAGCAAGTTTTACAATCTTTTCTGACATCCACGTTTTTTCTTTTAATGTTTTGTGTGTGTGTGTGTGTGTGTGTGTGTTTTAGTGACCCTTTTCTTTCTTTGTCTATGGTACTCTTGATATCATCACACACTAGTCTTGTTCTCAGTCATCAGTGTTCATGGAGTCAAGTGTATTTTTGAAATAGTTTCTAAATTCAAATGGGGTAGATGCATTCGGCTCTCATGGACTTGTACAGCCACCATGGATGTTGTTGGGGAAAAAAGTTATTTTTAAGGAATAAGTGTGTTAGGCCACATTGACTAGAAAAACAAATTTATACACACTCATATGTGTAGTATTAAGAAAGAGCTTTATGGGAACAAAAGATCCAAAATTAATGGTGAGGAGGGTGTAGGAGGCCTAGTAGGGCTTGACCAAGGGCAATGTAATCAAGAAGAACTATTGAAACCCAAATGAAGGCTGAGCATTGACAATGGGACAAGAGGAAAGTAAAAGGAAATACAGAAAAGAATTAGATGGCTAAGGGTACTTCTAGAGGTCTAAATACAGGCATGTACATAGGTAAATTTATTAACATATGACAATGGGGAAATAGATCTATGTGCATATATTTATAGTTTTAGTATTAAGGTAGCAGATGGACACTGGGCTTCTACTCAAGTACTCTCTCAATGCAAGAACACTTTGTTCTATTAAACTGGCATTCCATGAAGCTCACCCACCGGCACAATTGCTGAAGACAAATAGGTGCATAAGTAAGTAAGCTGATGGTGCCTGGCTATCAAAAGACAGAGCATCTGGGGTCTCAAAGACTTGAAGTTAAACAAGCAGCCAGCTAGAGAAGCAACAAAGCTCACATGGAAGAAGCACACCAGCCTGTGTGATCACAAGGTGTTGACAGGATCGGGTACCAGGCATCAAAGAACAAAAATTCTTATCATTCTGAATGGGGGTGTGTGTGGAGGGGGCACCCAAAGCCAATCTATAGGCAACTGGACATCCCAGTACAGAAAAGTCTCAGGGAGAAGATGAGCCAGTCAGGGTGCAGTATAGCAACAATGAACATATAATACTTTTCTAGTTCTTTAATGCTTACTACCCCCTGCCCCCACTATCATGATCCCAATCCTACCTTACAAATCTGGCTAGATCAGAGGATGTATACTGGTACAAATAGGAACTAGAAACAGGGAATCCGGGACAGATATCTCCTCAGAACCAATAATGAGAATGGTGATGCCAGGTGGGTAAGGGGAAGGTGGAGTAAAAGGGGGGACCCAATCACCAGGATTTATATATAACCCCATGCCTGGGGGATGGATAACAGGAAAGTGGGTGAAGGGAGACGTCAGACAGGGTAAGACATGAAAAATAATAATACTTCATAAACTATGATGAGGGGAGGGGAGAGTAAAATAAGGAGCTGATACCAAGGGCTCAAGTAGAAAGCAAGTGTTTTGAGAATGATGATGACAACAAACGTACAAATGTACATAGAGGATGAATGGATGGATTGTAATAAGCACCCCCAAAAATGATTTTTAAAAGAAGAAAAAGAGCTTTCTCTAAAAGAGCAATTGTACATTGAGAAAACATCCCAGACCAATGCAGATAAAGTCCATATGTCCAAAATTAGCCCATATGTCTGATACCAATCTACAGAGTCCTTTTCAATCTCCCACAACACACGCAATGATGCCGAACGCAGGAAGCTCACAGGCCAGTGGGTGTAATGTCTTATAGAGCCAGTGGTAGTGGAAGCATCTCAGTGCTGGTGTGGGTCTCCATGTGGCTCCTCCAGCTGCAGGGCTGTATGTAGCGCGGCTCCATGTGTTTTGTCATCAGGAATAGGAAACAGTGAGTCTACCGCATCCAGGGAGGAATACAGGAGTTCCCAGAATCCTCAGGAGCAGACCTTCGAGGTCCCCACATGGAGGCCTCATTGGCTATGGCTGATTGACAGACTAGACTACTCCCTTTCACAAATTGACAGGAAATTATGTAACTGCCACAATAAGTTATAGGCCTTGTGGTAAATTATCACGTAATCTCTGGTATGATTTCTACCACCGAGACATATTTTCCAACTACTGGTCCTTCTTCATTTCCAACGTTCACATTCCAATCACTGGTAATACCAGTAATTATCAATGCAACTTGATCCCATGTCTGATCAATTTTAGAGTGCAGCAGTTGGTAAAAATCTCCAATTTCATTGAGTATCAGCCTATCACTGACAATGTTGTAGTTCAGAATTGCTCTTCAAGTGTTTTTTGACAATAAACGTGATTCAGTCCCTCTTCAATTTGTTGTATCTTGTATAGTCAGCCATATCATGGTCTAGTACTTGTGGGGGTCCAATTTTAAAATATGTAGGCAATAAAACTTTTATAGATGCTTAAAACATTTCAAGCTTATAGAAAATAATTTTAAAAGCTTAAAATACTATACTATTCATCGTTTGAAGAATTGATGTTTGTTAATTTAATTGCTTTCATTTCAGTTACATTCCTTTTTTTTCTTTGTTTGTTTTTTGGGCATCACTGCCCACACTTACATTCTTCTTCTTCTTCTTTTTTTTTTTTTTTTTCAGTTTTTGGGGCATCACTGTCCTCTGGTGGTGGGAATTGGAGGCCCAGCCTTGCTGCTGGATTTGAACCTCCAACCCAGTGGGCCGCAGTCCCGCGCACAACCCCTACGCCACCGGGGCTCAGCCCCACAGTTACATTTCATTTTGCCAAATCAAGATCCTTCTCTTTAGCAGCCAATCTTGTTTCTGGATGTGGGCTTGTCCCCAAGGAAACCTTAATATTTTTATTAGGCCCACTCCCTATGATACCAGAATATTTTGTTAATTGAGAGTTTTAAAATTATACTTATTTTCTGATGCAGGATAGTTAGAAAGTGAATAGCTATATGACTTAAGTGAAGTCAACTCCACACAGGCCACCTAAATGGCAGCCTAAAATAATCCTTTCTGTTTAAAAGGGTGCCCTCAGGTAAGCAATGGACCTTTAACTTAAAGATTACTGCTTCAAATCCACCAACTGCTCCTTGAGAGAAAAAAGAGGCTACCGGCTCCTATGGAGTTTAACAGCCTCTGCCACTGCAATAGGACTGCCGTGTGACAGAATCGACTTGATGACGGTGGGTTTGGATTTGGGTTTATGAATTATACTCTGCGACTTACTTTGCCACAATCGCATTGATGTGAGTCCTCACAAGTCCCAGATATTGGTCAATCTGTGCCTGCAAAGAGAAAGAAGTCATGAGCACATCCAAAGGCCACCGGGCCCAAATTTAACATGAATGCTTGACATGACACGGCACTTACCTGGTGTTTAACATACACTACAGGTAGAGTAAACATTGAAACCACGGCTAGGATGAAAAATAAACATGGCATTACCATTTGGAGAGGTCTCGATAAGAACAAGTTCATGGGCATATTTTATACAGTTGTGATACAATATTCTAGCATTAGTTATACTAATGAGCATTCTGGGGGAGGGAGGTGGAATGACAGGCTAGTTCACAAGAAAACTAAATGAAACTAGGTGGACATTATTTCACCAGTCCTTGAATAACATGCTCTCCAAAAGGAAAGTTAATTTCTATCTATTGGTTGCCATCATCAATAAATATCTACTAGAAGTCAGCTAGAACCATTTATGGTTGAAGAAAAGCAAAAACATTTCAGAATAATGAATTCATTAGTGTTCTGCTCTGTAAGGGAACGGTGATGAGAAGGGAAATGTCTGTCTTCAGGGATGGCTGTGGCACCGGTGCCTGGGATCCACCAACCCAGTCCAAAAGCTACCACTCTTGGCAGCAGTACGTTCCCTGCGTGTGGGAAACAAGCTTCCTGTTGGTGCTTACCCATGAGCAGCAGGGTCAGGCCATTGAAGAGAGCGCCCACGTACGTCAGGAGCCACATCAGCACTGCAAACTGAACAAGGAAAGGGTTATCGGAGCCCCAGAAACTGCAGTGCCATCAGACGCCAATTCGGGACTCAAATGGTTGAATTTGGCATCAGACCACATCATAATTTTGGAAGAAAATGTAAGAGCAATAAAGCATCCCAAAGTCCTCAATAATCATCCCAATGAGGCTCCATCCCCCACTTGTTCTGGACGCCAGTGAATCTGCAAAGGTCATTTGAGAGACCAAAGGAAATAACCTAGTCCAGGGGTCTGCAAACGATGGCCCTATTCTGCTTGTCTGTGGAACCATCACACTAAAAACGGTTTTTACATCCTACAGTGGCCAAAAGAAAACTCAAAACAAGGAGAATATGCTGAAATGGACAAATATATGAAATTCAATGTTCAGTACTCATAACGTTTTATTGGGACCTAACACGGTCTTTTGTTTACGGATTGCCTTTAGTGATTATCAGGTTAGAATGGCAAAGTTAAGTAGCTGTAACAGGGAAAGGTTAAGACACTTATTATCTGGCCCTTTACAAAAAAGGTTTCTTAACCCTAAATCTAGTCCATGATTTTTACATTACAAACTCTAATAGAAATGCTACCTTAAAAGTTTTGGGGCAAGTAAGTCTTGGTATCTCTTGTTGATACTACTTAGCAAGCCATAATCTAATAAAGCACCATGGACCCAGACCACCTTCTTTCCTTGTCTCTCTGCCTTTCAGGGAGCCCTGGTGATGCTGTCGGGGAAGCAGGGAGTTGCTCTTTGGGAGAAAGGAGGCGCTATGGGCTTCCATCAAGATTTACCAAGTTGTGGAAATCCTTCAATCGGTTACTATGAGTCGGCATTGACTGGAGGGCAGTGGCATTTTTGGTTCTCTCAAACAGGCAGCTCCTGGGTATGATACCCCTGCCCAAGTGGTACAAAGTGCCTGGAGGGCACTGAAAATTCTCAACAACGTGGTTGGGGCATTCCCCACGCTATTCTTGGCCATGGCACACCACGATCGAGGGACTTTCATCTGACATGTATGTCAGAGGGAGACGCGAGAAGTTTGCCCAAAGAAACCCTCTGAAATCATGCAAGCACTGGGAATAAAACATCAGTGGCCCAGAGCTGGGAGCGGTCACATCTTAGCCTGCAGAGCGTTCAGCCTCTAAGTGGAAACAGTTCAGGGGTGCTTGGAGTTCTTGTATTTTAGCCAAACTCAGATATTCATTCAGTGAAACAAACAAACAAACATTGTACCCCCCCAAACTATATTTTAATTTTAAAATTAATACTCTAATTGCCTAAGAAACATCTTTTCAATTAAAAAAAATCATTTTATTGGAGGCTTGTACAGCTCTTCTCACAATCCATCCATTGTGTCAAGCACATTTGTGGCCATCACCATTTTCAAAACATATTCTTTCTATTTGAGCCCTTGGTATCAGCTCCTCCCCGGGAGTTAGGGTAAGGAGAGAGAGTCTGGTGTGAGATAAACACGCAGAACTCAGAGGCTCTGCGGAGCCAGGTTTCAGCAATGCGCCGGGCAACCTTGGATGCATGTCTTAAACTCTCTTGAGTCATGGAAGCTTGGTTGTCTGTAAAACGAGGGGATTAAAATAAATGATCCCCAGCATGCCACAAAGCTGAAGGGTTTCTAACTTTGTAACCCGATTAGCACTTCCTTTCTTCTCTTCATCCCTAGGTGGCTAATCAGATGCACCGTGGCTAAGACACATAACATCAGGCTGTGAAGTGAAGGGGTGAGCGATCCTACCTTTAAGGAATCCACCAGGTCCTGCACGAGGAAGAGCCTCCTGAGCTCTTTCAGCGTGTTGTTCACGTAGAACTGCAGGCAGTCCGTGTACTTCTGAATCTGCTCCTGAGAAAGGGTGATCTCCAGCTCCAGGTAGGTTCTGTCAAGACACCAGCACCCCACAGAGAACCCAGGGAAGGGTCACAGAGCAGCCCTGCTGCACCCAGTGCCATAGACCCCTAAGCTTTCCTTCTCTCGCTTCGAGAATGGTAGCTGGAGGTAGCTATATATCGCCACGTGGGACAAAGGGCTCCATATAACGCCCCCCCCCCCCCCCCCGCCTTTTCCGGGCCACTAGGGAACACAGGATCATGGCTCTTACTGGGGCATTGTGACTGGACCAAAAACAGCTCTACGGTGAGCTGACAAATACAGTGGGCGTGATCATTTCACAGTGTAAAAGCTGTTAGGTTCAAAGGAAAGCTCCAATTAGCCTGTTTGCTGGATTCTTCATATATCCCTGGTCCACCAATCAATTGAAATGGTACCATTTTATCTTGGTTGCTTGCAGAGGAATCTTTTAAATAAGTGAAACTTCTGAAAACCCTTACTGCCAATTCTTGTTGCTCATGAAATCTTGACGAGTTCATGCTTGAATTCTGGAATTTACTTCCAGCTTCCATTTAAAAAGCATAGGAAACTCCAGTTATTTGGGACATATTAAAGTGCTCATTGGTTCTATTTAGTAATTACATGTTTTGCAAACTTTCATTTAAAGGATTATGAGTGAATAAACCAGGCTCTCAAGTATCTTCACGTCAGTCTGGCTCAGCATCATCCCATGCCATGTTCACCCACATATGTCCATCCTCCCCTTTATCTTTCCTGTCCCCCTCCTTTTACGGTCCTCCCCCTGCTCTTTGACACATGATAACCTCACCTTGAAGACCTCCTTTCCCTCTTCCCAGTGTTTACCTCACTCTAGAAATTAGGGTGAAATGGGTCAAGCAGAGTTGGTATGAGTTTTGGGGATTTGGGTTCCCTCTCCCTTAATAAAATAGAAAAATACTCATCTAAGTAGATGATATGTTTGTTTCAAAATGGACTCTGCGTCAGATAATCCTTGCAATCTGATCAAAATGACTTTGTCAAAGGAAAGTTTTTAATTTCGAATTTTTTTCTCCATAAGGAAGATAAGACATTTGAACTCATTGTAGACTAATCGTGAGAGTCTTGTTCCTGTATCTGGGTACTTGGCGATATGAATCCCATGAGAAATAAGTTCTCCCATTTAACATAATAGGCCCGGGAACCAAGAGCATGTGAGAAGCAGGTCTTGCTTGAATGACTAAAAGCAGGGATGTAAGTATCAGGGGGCATTCAAAGGGCAGACTGGTCATAACCACGGCCACTGGAGCAGGTGCGGGACCGATGATACTGCTGTCAAGATGATACTCCACACCTGCAGGACCTTGTGTAGCCAAGCGGTAGCCCAGAAGGTCCATTAAACATTAAACTAGAAGGTCAAATCCATCCTAAGGTCAAGGATGTCCAGACCATGATTGTCTTGTACCTTCAGTCCAGGAACGACGTTGCTAAGACCTGGATCCAGCTGACTCGTGAGGGGAAGAGGGGGCGTCAGGTAAGACTCGGAAGAATGATGAGCAAGGGACTGAGGCTGGCCCACAGTGTTTCTACAGCATCACTTTCAAGTGTTTTGGGGGACTCAGAACTGTCCCTTGGCTAAAGGAAGTGAGGACACACACCAGCATTAGAGACTAACACAAGGCAAGGGGTGACACTGGCAGAGAGTGTCCCGAGTTCCCAGGGGTTACATGGGGGCATTGGGGGATAAACTGGGGATGGAGTCCGGGCAGCAGTGCCATCAGTCCCCTTGCTCATCTTTTATGTATTCTCCTAGTACATTGCCTGCTTAGGTCTTTCTCCCTCATTGCTCGCCATCAAATTTCTTTGCTGTGAAAATGCAGGAGGACACACTATAAGGCTGTCCCCAAACCTTGAACTCCTAGGTGTGGCCCTCTAAGAACCAGAGAGGACACAGAAATAACAACCAAATCCCCCACATCCTGCCTCTGTAATCTTCTCTGACCATGTGAACCGGGCAGGTCGGCTCACTTCGCAGTGACCATCCTGTCCCCACCTGTGGAAAGATGCCTGCTCTGCCTCCCTCAGAGCCGAGAGGATGAAGCGAAAATTCAGCGGTTCTCAACCTGTGGGTCGTGACCCCTTTGGGAGTCAAATGACACTTTAAAACACAGGGGTTGTCCGATTCATAACAGTATCAAAATTACAGTGATGAAGTAGCAAAGAAAATAATAATTTTATGGTTGGGGAGGGGGGGTCACCACAACACGAGGAACTGTATTAAAGGGTCGTGGCATTAGGAAGGTTGAGAATCAAAGCTTGCATGATAAAACGTTGACCATCTAGAACGGAGTATGAATTCTATTTATTGCAGCATTATTTGAAACATCCACATCCAGAAAGCCATCAGCATTAGAATGGGGATCACTGAGCCTCCCCCCAACCCCAAGGCCACAGGAAAGTCACCCCACATCGCAGGGCTGGGAAAGTGGACCACTCACTTGAAAGGGTGGCCCTCGTCGGTTTTCTGCACAGCTTGTAAGACCGACTTGTAGATGCGGAAACTGATGGTGGCGGAGAGCGCGGCCAGGGCCAGGTAGGCCACGACGCTGACGACGCTGAACTGGGTCAGGGAGAAGAGCAGCAGCAGGAAGCTCCCGAACACGATCCCTGTCTGCTTGATGTCCCGCCAGTAGAGCAGGTCGATCGCTGCGGGAGGAGAGACAGACACAGGCACCGCTCAGCACCCCAGGTGCCACCAGGCCCGCCACGGAATGCCTTCCCCTCACTTGTGGCCCTAGTTCCTACACAGGACGAGGAGAGACGCAACGATGCCAAGGACATGTGTTGGCATCTCGTTTGGGTTTGGAAGAATCTTTCCCACCCCGCAGGCTGTTTAAATTTACAGTCAAGGAAAAGCTGTCATCTCTCTGGGTGTGCCCCTCTGCGCGGCACCGTGCCCATCGCGGCCCAAGCTGTGAAACACAGAGGCCCTGCCAAGGGACGGGTCTCTTTTTCAGGAGGGCTTTCATTCTATGGACATCTTGTTCCACTGCGGATCATTTCTGGTTTCCGTGGCAGCCTGTTGGTGGTAACATCAGGGACACACATGCCTCGCTGCTGAGGGGCTTTGGCATTGGAAAGTGATTGGTGGCCCCAGATTTCCCCGTCAATTCCAAGGCATTTGGACCAAGACACCAACCCCAAACAAAACAAACCAACCTCACTGCCAACAAGCTGGTGCCGGCTCACAAAGCGACCTGTAGGACAGGGTAGTCCTGCTCCTGTGAGTTTCCAAAGCTTTGTAGGGGGCTAGAAACCTTCATCGTTCTCCTGCAGAGAGGGGTGGTTTCAAACAGCCAGCCTTAGGGTTTGCAGTCCAATATGTAACCAGCACGGTGCCAACCAAGATGAGCATAAAACCAAAGGGCGAATCATTGTGCCTGGAAGGCACTCCGAGGCTGACGTTGGGATCACGCAATTTGGTCCGATGTGATTTGTTTGCCTGCATCCTGTGATATGATCGCCAAAGACCCCACCAGGCAATCATTGCGTTGGCCAGAGATGGAACTTTCCCCTCCAACACTGTGAGGCGGGGAGAGGATCGTGAGCAGAGAGCCCTACTCTGAGGCGCACTGGTCCCGTCCGTAAGCAGGCTTCCAGGGCAGAGGGAAGGCCCGACTGCCCTCAAGCCTCCTTCCTTTCCCAGCTCCAACCCACCGCCAGCCACTCTGAAGGACATTCCCCATTAGGAATCCATTCTTTTGGCACAATTCTATTTAGCTTCAAAGAGGTCCTCATCTTTATTGAGCACAAACACCCTACGATGAGATAACACATTAAAGAGCGGCTCTCATTAACAGTCTAATTGGAATGAGTTCACCGAGATGATTTTCCTTTTGGAAGAACTTGCTAAGATCCAAACCGAAAAAGCAGAAACCGAACTCACTGTCTTCCAGTTCGTACCGGCCTCTGTGAGCACAGAAGGGCTCATCTTTCTCTGCAGGAGCGGGGGTGGGGGTGGGGCTCCAACTGCTGACCTCGAGGTGGGCAGCCCATCGCATAACCACTGCGCCACCAGGGCTCCTTGGCTGAGAAGAGGGCTCAGAAAATAAGGAGATCTTTCGGAAGACAGAACTGTGAGCAACGCTTGGCACTGCCCTCACCCCCACCCCTGCCAGTGTGGATGACAGAAAGGCCAAGAGATCTCTGCAGATGTCCGCCTGCCCTGTGTCTGCTTTGTGCAGGGGGAGGGAAAGAGCGGAATCAAAAGAAGCCTAGGCGTCCTCACTCGTGCAGCAGGACCCTTTCCATCTCCAGTCACTGACTCAGTGGGTATGGTTGCTGCTGTTCGGTATTGTCAAATCAATTTTTGATTCTGTCGGGACCCCTGGGTGCCAGGGATATAAAAATAAATAAATTGTAAAAAAAAAAATTTTTTTTTTTAAACCAGCAAATCATTTAAAACATAAGCCCTGGGCTGAGCCCCGGTGGCGTAGTGGTTGTGTGCGGGACTGCGGCTCACTGGGATGGAGGTTCAATTCCAGCTCCACGGAGCAAAGGCTGGGCCTCCTACTCCCACCACCTGAGGGCAGTGATGCTCCCCCCAAAGAAAAAAAAACATAAGCCCTGTTTTGTTTTATGACACCCACAAAGGTACTGAAATCAGCTGTACTACAGACCGGCATGATGTGTGCTGAAAGGGGAACTGCTTGATGCCAGGGAAGGCATGCACATATCCATTCTGAATCAGAAGGTGCATGGGAGATCCTGCAATCCGATTCAAGGCAAAGAGAGGCTACCAATGTGTTCATTTCAAGTGGCTCCCCACTTAGCAAACTCCCTGACCCTTGGGAAGATGTTATGCACTCCAGGAAAGCCATCTGAATCTCTAATCTGCTGTTCACCCAAAGGTGGTAAGCGGGCAGCAAGGTGAGGCTTTCCTTGAAGAACATCTAGACAGGAGAGAGTGTTCCTTGAAGGAACACTACACAACAGATCTTCCTCTCACCTGGTGAGGGTGAGGAGGTTAAGAAAGGCTCAATATCCCCAAACAGTAGGATGTTGACTCTGGTAACTTTGTGACACTCTGTGTGTAGACTTGGAAAGCATCAAAGCCCCTTCAAACATTACCCTTTAAAAATCTTACAGTAAAAGCCTTTAGATTGAGATAACACATGAGGATGAGAACCATTAAGCAACCTGCATTCTGACTAGGTAATAGGAGCCAAACCAGAAAAAGAAAACAAATAAATTCACGGCCATTGAGTCGCTAATTGTGACCCAGATAGGCAGGACAGACCTGCCCCTGGAAGTTTCCATGACTGTCACTCTTTACGGGAGTAAAAAGCTTTGTCTTTCTCCCAAGGAGATAAGCTTATCTCCAGAGATAAGCAGCCCATGGAATAAGGACTGTGTGTATCACCAGGGCTCCAGTGAATAGGAGCAGCAAGACCAAATTCTAAATCTGATACTTCTTCCAAACAAAACCGTTGCATCTTTTTGTGCTACCTACTAAATATCAATTACATGAAACATTATTGAGGGGCTATCCACACTCCATGTAAATGTGATTTTAGAATTAGATATATAAAGTGAAGCATTTCTTGCTAAGGGAAAATTAGTTGTATAATAGTAAGAAGTTATGGATCAGCTATTATCTTTGGTAAACACAGGAATGAAAGGCTAACACTTCCCCCGCCCCGCTTTTAAGGAACTTAGGATCAATGCCAATATATTTTGTGTTGTTGGAGGTGGCCAGCAGTAATTGGATAGTACTGGAATTGATAAGAAAAGAAGGAGGCATGTGTATGAGGAACTTCAAAAATCCATGGAAAAATAAAATGAAAATAATGGAAATTTCCATAAGCATTTTACATTTTGAAGCCCTCTGGAAGGAGTCTTGGTCCTTCAGTCATCAAGCACTCAACAACTAACCCAAAGGCTGTGAGTTCAGATTCACTGAGGGAGACAGATGTATCATTCTTCTGTACCAATTACCGTTCTGGAAACCCTCCGGGCAGTTCTGCTCGGTCCTATAGGGTGGCTTTGAGTAGGGTTTGACGGGGCCAAGGTGGGCCAGTTTGGCTTATGAATGTTATGAACAACTTCTTAAGGAGCTGGAGGAATTGAAGGGAGATATCATGATTAGTTGTCAAGGATGGTGACTAATTAGCTGTGAGAGGAAGAAGTAAGAGCTAATTAGGGGTGAAAGCACCATTTGAAACCTGGGTGAATGAGTGAGTAGTATCATGGACAAAAATAGGGAAGCTGCAGTAAATGGGTTTGGGAAAAAGCTGACACATGCTTTAAAACCTACAGAAGCTGACACAATGACATCTGAAAGAGGGCATTTTGACATAGCCTGGGGCAGTGATGGAATAAGAATCATGGAAAAGACTATCATGGATTTATACTTGTTTAAAAAAATTTTTTTAAAGCTGGGAAATTAAATTTCTTTTTGCCAGAGCAACCTCGCCTTAATAGCCAATAACATCAGATACGATACCCAGGTGAATATATATAGGTGGTAATTTGTGCTGTGGGGTTGAACTTTAATATTTACATACTCTCCATGGAAATATTTTGTAAGCCATGAGAACAGACTCTAACGCCTTTGGAATGGAAGCTAAAGAACATATTTTAAGGGCCAAAGGAATACCGGAGGCTATAGAATGAGAGTCATGGGTGGTAGAAGGGAAACAATAGTGCAGGCCAGAATGCTTTAGGTCAGAAGGAAATTTTGGAAGAAAGGGACCAGTGACTCTGCAGAATGATGTAGACAGAACAAAGGAAATGAACATGAGAAAGGACTGCTGGATTTGGAGGCTGGAAGAGCCTTCATACCTGGAGAAGAGCAGTTTTAGGAGCGATGGGGATGGAAGCCATGCTGTAAGGGGTTGGGCATCTGGCGGGAAGTTCCATGTCATAAAACAAAGCCCACTGCCAGCGAGCTTATTTGGACTCATAGTGACGCCAGAGGAGAGAGTAGAGCCGCCTTGCTCTGAGTTAGAACAATGACAGTAAGTAAGTTTAGTTACACGTTGGGGAGAAAAGCAACTAGTAACTCCTTAGTGAGCAAGACCTGGGAACGTTAGTGGAGAGAAAAGGAAGTATGGTTCTGTAAAGAGGAGAGGTAGCCTTTCTTCTCAAAAATTGAGGCGAGAAGAGACTTAGAAGGCCTTTGGGGAATGTGCCTGAGGCAACAGGTATGTTTTGAGAACAGAAGAGGCATAGTAACTCAACTCTTGTTGGAAAATGAGGCATGAGGCCATCTTGACACTAAGAGGGTTAAGGGCAAGAACTGAAGGAAGTAGAAAGAATGCAGTCTTGAGCTATTGAGGACAACAGTGATGAGTCACATGCGGTTCCTTGAAATACACTGGCCCCCCCACTGAGATCCTCTGTCAAATGGAAAGTAGACATTGGCTTTCAAAGAAGTAATTCAAAGATGAACGGCACCTTGTGATGGGTAGGTTTGTTGTGCCAACATGGCCAATGAAGATAGGTGGGTTTTTGGTGCCAACATGGCTAATGAACACATGTGAGATTAATTGAAGGACAGAGATATAAATGGCTCAGAGAGAGAGCCCTGCCTTTCTCTCTCTACCTCTTGGATTTTCAGACCAGTGTGCCACCAGTTACCTTGCTTGCCCTGTGCCTTGATTTGAAAGCTACATTACCCATGGGACACCTAATCCATGGACCGCTTTACTGTAGATCCCTTCAAACCCTGCTTTCCCACTGAAATATATATATCTCTTGAGCTGGGAACTGTCGAACCTTGTCATCTGACTGCTGGTGACCTGCCTTGCTGTTTGCTGCCTGTGGTCGGATAGCCTGAACTGCTCCACAGATGATTACCCAGAAGCCCTCAAGACTCGAAGGACTGCCACTGTATTAGCTGTCTCACGCAAGTCAATTGCACTGAGCCATTTATACTCCTTTATAGATTGTTTATTTCTTATGTTAGATATCTATCTATCTATCTATATATAATTATCACTGTCCTGATTTTGTTTCTCTAGAGAACCCCATCTAACACACATCATATCTCATTGGCCCTTTTTCACATTGCTTATGTGTCAAAGCGATAATGCCCAGCTGAGAAGGGCAGCTGGGAGCCAAGGGGCTGGGGAATGGCAGTGGCTATTTGTGGTCAGAAGGTGGGCAAATGGCCTGCAACTCTGGTGAGTTCATGGTAGTTGATGCAAATAAGAGCTTTTCCTATTTTAATTCTGCTGACAGGGGTGAAAAACTTGTGTAGGAAGTTTTACCGTACTCAATTAGAAAAAAAAAACCAAGCATTTGAATCAAGTTTCTTTCAAACACCTATGAAAAAGGTATCATTGTAAACATAATAAATAATAAAAAAAATATATGCAACAAATAATCCCACGAAGTCTACTGGTGGGGCATCCTGGCGGTGCAGTGGCAATGCTGAGCGTTCAGCTGCTGACCCAAAGGTGGGGTCCACAACGAGCACCTCCGTGGTGGGAGGAAGCTGTGGCAGTCTGCTCCCAGGGAGACTGAGAGTCTTGGGATCCCTGGGCAGTCCCGGTCTGTGCGACTGGGTGCTGTGAATCAGGATTGACTTCAAGGCAGTGGCGTTGGGTTTGTTTTTACCTTCAGGTCTACGGTCAAGTATAAAAAGTCCCTTTCTTCTTCCAGTATTCTCCCTCTTAAGAAGATGGCCAGGTGAGTGTTTACACAGTTGAGGATGGACTCACCATGCCGAGTTAGTAGGACAAGTCAATGACTGTATTGCTTGCCAATGATGAATATTAATGGCATTTGGTTAGAAACCAAGAGTGTTTTGTGAAAGGTTCTGAAATAAGAGACCCATGGGTCATAGAAACTGGATAAATGGGCTGGGTTGTGGTGATCTCACCTACACACCCCAAACCTCAGGGACAGCGTACACTAGCTCACCTGGCCCTGGCGTAGGGCTAGAATCGCCTCCATGGCAGTGGGTTTGGTTGGCTTTGTTATCGTCGTCGTTTTTTAAAATGTATTATCGTTAATCATTTTACTGGAGGCCCTTTCAAATCTTAAGCCATCAGTGCGTCGTTGGTTTTGACTTTCATTATGGTGCTCCTGTTTTATGGTAAAATATGGAAAGGCGAAAAAGGGAACGCTACTACCATCTATTCTTGCTGCCTTTTGTGGTGACATTTTGTTTGCATCAGAAAGTATCAATCCAAGAAACTAGCTTGTGCAACATTACTTGGACAGATGACTTAAATACAATGTTTTTCTAGTCTTCTGGAAATTTCCACAAGGGAGTCAATTATTGTAATCAATTATTCCAAAAATTCACTGCCATCAAGTCAATTCCAGCTGGACTGCTAAGCTTGTGGTCTGCCTCGACTCCTAACCGCAAGGTGAGCGGTACAACTCAGGCCACCATAACCCCAGGGTTCCTCATCAACCAGTAGAAGGTTGCTAAAGAAGCAAATAAAGGTGGACAGCATGTGATCTTCAGTGCTTCTTTAAGTTGGCCTTATCTATCAATCTAAATGATGATTTCTCATGTTGCTGTTTATTTGGCTTTTAAAATAGTAGTACTACTGAAATGTAATGCCACCTGAAACACTGTCTGCACTCAGATGGAATATAAGTCAATGACATCCAAGGTTATTGCATAATAATGACATTCAGGGAGCATAATTATAGTTATTTATACGATATACTTATGTCGTATTTACATATAAGATATTAGTGGGTGCTCCACCATCTTTTAAATTCATGAATTTTTTAAAAACTTTCTGAATACCCTGCATCTACTACTGGATGACAATTGAATACATTTAAAATAGTATCCTATAATAGCATGGTTTTTTGTGTGTGTGCCATCCCTGCCCTGGTGGGAATAGGAAGCCCAGCCTTGCTCCTGGAGGATTGCTGCTGGATTTGAACCATCAACTATGTGGGCTGCAGTCCCACACACAACCACTACGCCACCAGGACTCAGCCCAATAGCATGATTATTTAAATACCAGATCCTTAAAATGAAGTGAGAATGAAATTAATTTAAGGTAAGTTTCAACAAAATTAGGCATGCCAAACTAATGCAACAGTAGGCACTCTGTAATTGAGACAGAACTGATACCAGGTACACTTCCTTCATTGAGCCACTCAAAAGATATTCACTGGCCACGGAGCACCTGCCAGAGACATTGATCCAGAGTACAGGATACAATTATTTTCATTACCTGAAACCATGGAAGGTTGTTTGTTTGGTTTTTGTTTTGTTTTACCCTAGAGCACGTGGTTTGTTAGGATAAACCTGTTTAGATTAATATAATATGGACCTTGGGGAATGATGGAGATGCTAATACTCAGAAACCGAGACATGAAAGTACTCATAGATATCTGGGTATAACACCAAGGTGTCTAGGTGGAAGGAGATCCAAGACCAACTTTCTTTGCTCAAAATTTGTACAGGTCTATAGACATAGTGCACAAGACTTCTCCAACTCTACCCCTTCTTCCCCTCCCTTCTTCTTTCTTCCTGACACCCAGAGTATTTATGTAAGGCGCCTCGCCATTCTTTTCCAGATGAACTAAAGAGGCATTTACAACTGCCTTGGGAGCCCTCGCCATGCTATGAAACATTATTTCTATTTTCAGTGTTACATGCTGTAACTTGCAAATACAGCTCTGGAGCACATTCAAGTGTAAAATAAAACATATGTATATCCCCACACCAAAAATATTTGGACCACAGCAAATGACTTTCTTTCTAGAATGTTGACATAGGATTTAATTTGCATTGAACTATCAACTCAAGCTTCTTTTTCTTTTTGGTTCTCGATTGGATTATAGAAATGAGAGTGGCACTGATTTTAGCACTAAGTTTGAAGATATGGACTTAGAATAACCTTTTCGATCAACTATTCTTATCCGTGGTGAATCTTTTTTTTTTTTTTTTTAATTTTTTGTGGCATCACAGCCCTGGTAGGAGTAGCAAGTCCAGCCTTGCTCCTGGAGAGCTGCTGCTGGATTTGAAGTGTCAACCCTATGGGCTGCAGTCCCGCACACCACCACTAAGCCTCCAGGGCTCAGCCCATGGTGAATCTTTCTTTTAAAAAAAGTTGGAGACAAAAATGTCCATCTGTATCTTCTAATTAGCTGTAGAACAAAATAGAATTAAAAAAATGATGCCACCCTTTTATACAGTAATAGAAACAGTACTCAGCAACAATACCACCAACTATTGTTGCAACTCACCGGTTAACCATAAGACGAGATTGCTCAGGTAGTAAAGAAATACATACCTGGATGTAAGCAACTCTTTCAGTTTTCATTTTAGCTTCCTTTACTTCTCTCAGAGTTAGTTGAGAAGATTTTAGATATAATCCTGGTTTATAAAAAATTATTCTCATGGCCAACTTACCCTGCCAGCTTTACTTTCTCTTGCCCAAGGAAACTGTACCATATTCATCAAATACCAACACTGCTCAACCCTGGGTGGCAGCACTTTGGATGAACTGAGGGGTTATACTGAACCTTTGCTTGCATAAATTGAAATTTTCACAATGTTCCTGTGTCATGTTAAGAAAAATAATTGCATCACATTGTCTCTCAAAACTTGGATACATTACTTGTATAAAGATTTCTTGAAAATGATCCTAACTTGGGCTGAGCCCCAAGTGGCGTAGTGGTTGTGCGTGGGACTGCGGCCCACTGGGATGGAGGTTCAATTCCAGCAGTGGGGCTGGGCCTCCTACTCCCATCACCGGAGAGCAGTGATGCCCCCCCAAAAAAAACAAACAAAAAAAAGAAAATGATCCTAATTTGTGATAAAAGGAGATCCTCCATTTTTTCCCAATTGAGTAGTTGACTACTTATATTTGGTACATTACTGGCATAACCTGAATGTTCTTTCACTTAAAATATCCCCCAGCTAAATCAGTTTCCTCACTTTATCTTTTAAGAACCTATAGAGATGGAATTTATAAATGTAACATTTATATAATAGTTTAGTGTTATTGTGCATATAGGCAGACTGATCTTAATGAAAAGTTGGAAATGAATAACAAGAACAAGTGTAGCATAGTGGTTGTCAATGGCACAGTAGTTGAGGGCGGGACTGCGGCCCACTGGGTTGGCAGTTCAAATTCAGCAGCTGCTCTCCAAGAGTAAGGCTGGGTCTCCTACTCCCACCAGAGGGCGGTGATGCCCACCCACCTCCCCGGAAAAAAAAGAACTGCCTAACTTGAAGAATGTAATTAGTACTCCTGAGATCTGTGAGGAGATATTGTTGAATGATTAGAAATTGGTATATGACTGTGTATACTTTTATCAGAAGGGGAGGGGAGTATAAACTAGCGAGTAGAATGCCCCGCATTCGGGGTCCAGATACATTGCATAGCAAATCACTGACCTTGTTGGCCTTAAACCTGTTTCCTCATCTATAAAATGGAAGTAACAATGACCTCACTGGATGTTTATGTAAGCTATTACATGAAATAAGACTTCAGGATACTACCAGGCATATAGATATTTATGGAAGAGTTGAGATGCTGAGTTGATGGTGATCACGACATGGCAAAATTGGCATATAATTGGGCTGAGTCCCAGTGGCATAGTGGTTGTGTGAGGGACTGCGCCCCACTGGATTGGCGGATCAAGTCCAGCAGCAGCTCTCCAGGAGCAAGGCTGGGCCTCCTACTCCCCCCAGAGGGCAGTGATGTCAAAAAAATTGGCATATAATTATCAAGATAATTGCTGGACTGCTGAATTTTGCTTTCCACATTCTGGAAAGGGGTAACCTATGTGAAATCATTTTCTTGGAAGCAGTAAATGAAAGTGCGATTTTGTAATTCAAAATAGTGTTGAACTAAGAGTTCTTTAAGTCAAGAAGGGCATATTTTACCACTGAATTTGCCACTTACATTAACCCTGCGTGAGTCAGTTGACCTCTTTTGAGTTTCATAATGTCCAGTAAATTGAAAAGCTCAAATGAGAGGTTTTTGGCAAAACACAAACTCTATGAACATGATGAGTTATTCAGCCCACACCATCATCAAGCTTGTTCATACTTCTAGAAAAGTGAATGAAGAAATACGTTCTCTGTCTCTGAGGCAGATGGGAAAACAATGAAAAGTGAGGGTTCTGGGATCAGACAGCTTGGGCCAAAATCTAGCCTCTGCCACTTACTAGCTGTGTGTCTTGGAGAAACCTCAGCTCTTCATCTGTAAACTGCAGATAATGATAAAACGTACCCCTTATGATGGAATTCATGAGGGTAAAATGCAGTCATACAAGGAGAACACACAGCACGTGCTCAAGAGACATTAGTAGGGTTGTAATCTGATCCCTGGTGGTGTCATGGTTATGTATTAGGCTGATAACCTTAAGGCTAGCAATTCAAACCCATCAGCCACAGGAAGATGAGGCTTTCTACTCCCATCAAGAGCTAGTCTTGAAACCCCCAGGGGCAGGTCTACTCCACCGCTAGGGTTGCCATGAGTCATAATCAACTCAAGGACAGTGAGTGTATTTTGGCTTTTTGCTGGTTATTACTTGCATGGCCAGTATGCATCCAGGTCCTTTATGAAGGAGCCCAGGCACTGAGACAGTCTGATGGCACAGTGGGTGATGCGTTGGGTTGCAAACCACAATGTCAGTGGTTTGAAACCACCAGGGGCTCTGTGGGAGTCAGATGAGGCTTTCTACTCCTGTGAAGATTTATAGTCTTAGAAACCTGCAGGGGCAGTTCTCTCTCTCTCTCTTGTATGACTGTTATGTCCGAATCGACTCTAGAGCTCTGGGAAGTGGCACTGAGGGCCAGGTATTGAACTGCTAACTACAAGGTAAGTGGTTCACACACATCAGCTGCTCCTTAGAGAAAGCTGACGCTGTCTTCTCCCACACCGATGCATAGTCTTGGAAAGCCTGTGGAGGGTCCCAGGGAGTTGAAATGGACAGGTGGCAAAGGTTTAGGTGTTGGCATGGCATTGTTGTTAAATTCTCATTTCATTTCAACGGAGTAGGTGGGGGCTGAGCCCCGGTGGCGTAGTGGTTGTGCACAGGACTGCGGCCCACTGGGATGGAGGTTCAATTCCAGCAGTGGGGCTGGACCTCCTACTTCCACCACCGGAGAGCAGTGATGCCCCCCCCCCCCCAAAAAAAAATCATTTCAACAGAGTAGGAAGGAGCTTACAGAGACCTGGTAGCACTGTGGACTATGTGTTAAGACTGCCAACCCCCAAGGTAGGCAGGTCAGACCCACCAGCACCCAACAGAATAAAGTTGAGATGATCAGGTCCCATGAAGATTTACATCCTTGGAAACCCTACACAGGGACCTGTCAGTCAGAATGGACTTGATAGAAATGTGTCAGAAAAGCGTTTTGACTAAGTGTTTTCTCTTTAATCACAAGAAAAGGCAGTTGTGTGATGTAGCTTAAGGCTGGCCTTCAGCTGTCTTTTCTTTAAACATTTTTGTTCGGAACTGAAATAACAAATTGTGATAAACAATAAATCAGTTTATGTTAATAAAGCAATTTTAAGGTTTCTTTTGCATGCGCACCACCGTTTTTGTGACACGTTGGAATTTGTTCCAGTAGAGTCTCCATGAAGTACTGTATCTTTCGGATGATAAGACACACCCAAAGAAAAAATATTCTGAACCAAACAGTACCAGTGTGCTAAAATGTTCTGGGGTTCCACACCTTCAGACCAGAAGATGCACCCTTGTTTTGCCCCCCACTTTGGGAGGAAAAAATGTATACCTTATGGTCCAAAAAATACGATATATAGTCTGCTGCAATTTCTTCACAGAATATAAGAATAACATGGAGGAAACCCAAAGTGCATACTTTTTATTCCCTTCCAAGCAAAGCTTTCATTTTGTTTCAACTCCAGTACACGTTATAAAGGATACTACACTGACATGTGTGTGTGCACATGCAAATGAGTGCACTGCATTCACAGCTGCTCCAAAATCAGCCTCCCGGGACCCCCCTCATTCCACCATTTGTGTACTGGACCTTTGCGCTGATGGCCTTTGGAATGGATTCAGTGAGAATTATGACACAGCAGCGTTTGCCATTCTAGAAAAGAACTGAACTGACTTGGGGAGCTTTGAAGAAAACACTGGTACGTGGCTGACTCACATCAGAATCTCTAAGGTGGGGCGCAGACATCCCTTTTGGTCTTTAGCACTATATACTCCTATATACAAGTACACACCATACTGCAGGCGAATCCAATGTGCAGCAGAATGAAGAAACACTGCTTTTTAATGGCACCAGTAGACGTGAAGAAGGTAAGCTAAAAATACTAGACAACAGCTCCTCCTTCCCCCCAAAAAACCAAAACTTCATGAGGATTTAGTTCAAATGAAGAGTTCTCCCATAGGGGTGGAAAAGGGGAATACTTCATTTATCACTTCTGCTGTGCATATAAACCC
Source organism: Nesogale talazaci (assembly GCA_004026705.1). Lineage (NCBI taxonomy): Eukaryota > Metazoa > Chordata > Mammalia > Afrosoricida > Tenrecidae > Nesogale > Nesogale talazaci. The sequence continues at coordinate 28,539 of PVJH01009472.1, forward strand.
GCCCACCCCATTACTGGTTAATTTCCAAGGTAATGGCTTTGTTCTCTCCGACAAAGATAAATCAATGGTGCTGCTGACTATGAAAGGTCACCCAGTGTCAACAGTATCAAATTAATCTTCACAAGTAGCTGTACATTGACAAGGAAAACGATTGTCCTCAAAGGACAAATTATGTCATTTTGTTATTTTTTATGACAAATGTTTGCAAATTGTTTCCATTTTTAAAAAAACTGCCCATGAAGCTGCAGATATGGAGAACCCAGGGCAGATGAGCCTCTTGGGGCTAGTGGTGAGATTGGAGTTACCCAATGCATGGAGAGAAGGTGGGGTAGAGAGACGGAACCAACTACAAGGATCTACACATAACCTCCTATCTGGAGGACAGACATCAGAGGAGTGGGCGGGGGGGAGATGTCGGGCAGTGTAAGACAAGACAGAACAATAATACTTTATAAAGTATTGAGGGTTGGTGGGGGAGGGGGGAGCAGGGACAGAGGGGAAAGGATGGGAAGCTGATATCAAGGGCTCAAGTGGAAAAGTGGCTATTTGGAGAATGATAACGGCAGCAGACATGTGGAGGTGCTTGACACAGTATATGTATTTATGCATTGTGAAAAACGATGTACGAGCCCCCAATAAATTGATTTTTAATTAAAAAAACTGCCCAGGAGAAGGTCAACAGAGGCACATAAAATTGTGTTTGCCTGGTGACCCTCTCCTTTACCATATACAAATACAGTAAGGAGAAAAGATACCAGTTTCTAATATTTACTTTGGTAAGGCTAGAGGTAAATCATGGTCACCATGTAAAAGCCTGTTTTTCTGATATTACATCATGCCACAGTTCTCTGTTTAGGATGTGTATCAAATGGGAGGAGTCTAATCATATAACGAGAAGGAAAGGTCAAAAGGAATTTTACACAGCTGCCTTTCATATTAAAGATCCATTCTGACGCGGAGAAGCCATAGTGGCTCAGAGGTTAAGGTGCCCCACTGAAAGGCAGTAAGTCAGCAGTTCGACCCTACCAGTTTCTCTGTAGGAGAAAAAGGTGGCAGTCCGCTGCTGTAAAGCCGTCCAGCCATGGAAAGCCTGGGGGCCAGTGTGTTCTCTCCGCAACGACTCCGTGGCAGTGGTTTGGGTTGGCACTCCATATGGTTACATTGTTTTCTAAAACCGTGCGTCTCAGTTGCCATATATTGATTTCCTGACTCTTCTGTTTCCTGGGTCCATCGATTTACTCCCAACACTTGCTTTCCAATAGCCCCCCACCCCACCCCACCCAGTTTGAAAGAGATCATTCCATCTGTGCCAGTCACCCATGCCAACACATTCCAGGAAGAGCCAAGGAGCCCTGCCACCCCCATCCCTAGATGGATGTTTATAGTTTCTTTGCTTAATCCCTAGCCCCCAACCAATGCTTCCAGGGGCAGTGAAGAAAAGATGGCCTCATGGCTTTGTGATTTAAAAAAAAAATGAAAAGAAAATGACAAGAGGAAGAGGGCCAGGGTTTTTAAAATCTCGGCGGCTGCGCCAGAGTAATCTTGGTCCCTTGAGGGACGCTGCAAGATCCTGCAGGTTCCGTCGAATGCGTCTTCTCCAGACCCAAAGGTGGTCGATATTGACACTTCCTCTTGCAAACACTCACGTTTACCCCCACACAATCCATTCTTTCAAATTAGCCCCTTCTCCACCTCCTGTCTAACGGAGGGAGTGGAGGGCGAGCCTCTGAATGTAACAAAGGAGAGAGGGAGGTGTGAAGTATGAGGCGGAATAAAAATGGCTGAAGAGCCATGCCAGCGAGGAGGCTGGAGGCGGCCACACCCAGTGCCAATCTGGACGGTGGCAAAAAATCCACCTGCGAAACTAGCGGCCGCGGCCGCACCGTTGGTTCCTTTTTGATTTCCCTCCACTTGTTCTACGAAGACTCCTTATTAATACACAGGGGTAACAGGTGACCCCGATGGCAGACCAAAGCAAAACTGACCTATCTCGAAAGGATCCCTTCCTTCTACATGGCTACGCCATCGGATTTCCAGGATCGCAGGAGCCAGTCCGCCTCCCGGGTCTCCTTTGTGCGACCACAAATAACCAGCCTGGCAGGGGCGTGTCCCGCTGCAAAGGATGCTCGCGCGCCTCTCGGCCGATGGCTGCATCAAGCCCCTCCACCGGGCAGACGTGCGCGGCCGGCCCCGAGCGAGGAGAGAGCAGCCACGTGCGGACCGATCCGCGCATCCCTACAGAGCTCTGGGGGAGAGCCCCGCGGCCCCATTTGCAATACTAGCGGGAGACCAAGAAAACAAAGGGGGTGGGGGTGGGGAGTCACGGGAGGGGGGGGGGAAGGGAAAAAATGAAAATAATACCAACACCGTCCAGCTCGATTTTGCAGGAAGAGGTTTACTCCCCCACCGTGGCCAGCCCTCGGGTCTCAAGCATGCAAAGGCGGCACAATGGCCGCGTCGGGCGCCGTCCCCGGGCCGCCGGGCATGCAGAACGGAAAGAGAGCGGATACCCTGACTTCGCCAGTTGCTCCACACACAGTCCATCTTGGTGGAGTCGGCCGTCGCCTGCATCCTGCGGGCCTCGGGGCGATCCTGGGGCGCGGCGCGGGCGCTCGGGCGGCGGCGGCGGCGGCGGGGCTCGCAGTGGCTGCGCGGCTGCGGACGGACTGAGGCTGCAGCAGGCTGCGCGCCGGAGGGGCGGGCGGGCGCGGGCGCGGGCGCGGGCGCCGCAGTCTCCCCGGCAGCGAATCAGCGCGGCGCGGCGCGGCGCGGCGCGGCCCCGAGCCGTGTGCGCGCACGGGCACGCGGGCGCGGCTCCACGGGAGCGCGAGCTGCGGGGTCGGGGGTCTGGGGTGCGGCCCTGGGGGTGGCGAAACGCGTTCTCGCTGAAGGCACACCTGCGGCGGCCACGGTGTGGGCCTTTTGCGGGGAGCGGTGAGTCGTTGGGGTTTGGGCTCTTCCCAGAGGGGGGCTTACATATTCTAGAAATTTCTCAGAAACCTGTTGGACGAGACAGAGTCAACAGCAGGAGAGGAAGTCAGGCTTTTAGCGTCATGCCTCCAAATTGTTCGCCCTGTTCATTCATCTCTTCCAGCCTTAAGTTGCTAGGCACTGAATTTTAAATGCTTGAATCTTCTAAAAGAATTGCGAGACACTCCCGCCCCCTACATCCACCTACTCTTACCCTAGGGAACACTCCCGGTTGTCCAGGACTTTGGTTGGCAAGCAACAAGCACTGGAGAGGCATCCTGTTCAGGATACAAGGCCTAGTGTATTTGCCCGTTTTGCATGCGCTTTGCCAGTTGAATGAATAAACAAATAGCTATCAGAATGTGGTCCCTGCAGTCGCCTGGGCTAAAGCCCTTTGATTCTGGAACACGGGCTTACTGGTCAGTCAGTGCACTGACATTGCAAAGGTGGTCTGCTGTGGGGACATGGAGCCAAACAGCTAAGCATAAGACATTCACCCTCAATCACATCATGTTTGGTCCCAAGGCCTTCAAGGTGGGCAGGGTGCACCCTGTGTGGGAGAATACTGGTTAGTTTTGGGGTTATGGAGCCTCCAGTTAGGCTGCAAATACCATCCAAAGTTAAAAGACCAATTGGTGGCAGCATGCTATTCAAATCTTGGTATAGAACGTGGGGGATTATATAATTGGCCTTCAGAGAATGGACAAGAGAATATGTAGTTTTTGAAGAAGAGAAGTTAGAAATAGCAGAAAGGAAGGAAAAGGGAGAGAAGTTCCTTGAGTAGACAGTAAGCATGAGGGCAGAAGATGCCTTGGGGACCACAAGGCAAAATGAAGGAAGTTACTAGACACTGAAGACAAGCTTCCTTCTTCATTTGGTGGTGGGATGGCTTCACTCTTTAGTCCTCAAAGGGTTCTCCTTCCATCATGGAGAAGTGGAGCCTTCTCCATAATTTTTCCCAGATGCTCTTTCCCGGGTCCCCAATTAACATTCACATGATATAACGCAGCATGGCCTCAGAACTGTGATCTCAAGGTTATGCTGATAGATAGGGCTTTCTATTTAAAAAGCATATACATTTTTAAAAGACGTCCTCTTGGCACAGTGGGCTGAGTTGGTGTGTAAAGCACAAGGTTGGCAGTTCAAAGCACCCAGCCACTCCATGGAAGAAAGATTAGGCTGGCTGTTTCTGTAAAGAGCTATAGTCTCAGAAACCCACAGGGACAGTTCTACTCTGACCTCTATTGTCACTGTGAGCCAGTATGGATTTAACATTAGTAAGTTTATACACTTGAAAAGTCTGATCTTTGGGATCATGCAAATTCTCTTCGGGGTACAAGCTTCTAGAAACCAACAGAGGACCTTGATATATCTTTGCAACCTATGTAAACTTATTCTCACAAAAGTCTATTAAGAACGACTTCAGTAGAATAATTTAGCACTGCTGGGTATCAAGAAAAGGGTATCAAGAGCTCCCCCAAGGCTTAAGGGGAAAGCAGCGACTGCATTATTACAAAGCACTTCTTCACATTGACCTACTGTGGAGAGCTCTGTGACTTTCCTGTATTTGCATTCCTTACTCATCGTTTTCTTCATTGTCATGGCCACATTTGGGAATTTAGTCAGCAAACTATTGGCACCATAAGTGCAGAGTTCTTCGTGCAGGACACCGGGCTGTACTTACGACAAACAGCTGGACAAAGCTCAGAAGGAAAAGGAGGACAGGAGTTGCCAAGGGGGCTGTTGTTGTCCTGGCCACCTTGCCTTTGGAAATGTGGGGGCCTTGGCTGCCAGAAAGGAGCCATCATGGCCCAGAGCTTGAGTGTGGGGCTGCTAACCGCAAGGTCAGTAGTGGAAACCTCCAGCCAGCTCCGAGGAAAAAAGACTGAACTCACCACTTCCCTAAAGGGCTAGTCTCAGAAACCCACAGGGGTACTGACTTCTGCCCTGTCCCATGAGGTCCCTAAGAATTGGAAAGGATTCAACAGCAGGTTTTGAAAAGTGACCACTAGGAGGCACTGTTAGCCCAGAGATAGACCAGGTCATCCACTCCAAGACTGGACCAAACTCAAAACTCAACTCACCACCCTTTTCAACTCCTAAAAGGGACAGCAAATACCCGCTTGTCAGGTGCCATTGAGCTGGTTCTAAGTACAACAGAATGAAACACTGCGTAGTGCTGCCTTGTCCCCACAGTTATGTCAGCCTCTGCTTGACTGTCCCCCTCATTACCAGCAAGCCTAACAATGAGGGGCAGGGAGGAAGCAAGTTCTCCCTCAGGCGGAAGGTAGATTGTGTCAGACCTGGGATCACAAAATGAAAAGTCAGGTTAGTTTAAAGGCCACATTCTTCTATCATGGCTGGAGAGAGAAGGGTGATGATACCTGGAAAAAACAACATTTATTGCATTTGGAAGTTGAAGGCCGAGGAGATAAGAAGCCTGGTGCAGAGGGGGTAGGAGGCATGGAGATTTTATGCTAAAGAAAACTAGGCAGGATTGGGAGAAGCACACCCTGCTAGAACCTCACCGATGTGAGTATGAGATCCATCTAGGCTCTAAAAGCTACTTTTGTGGCCTTCGGCAGGTCCCTAACCATCTCTGGACTTCTGTCTCATACAAAGGAACTATGGGATCAGATGTCTGTTTCTGTGCACTAAAAAGAACTTATCTCCTGTAAACATTGTAAATGAGTGCTTTCTTTGCACAAGTGTCCACATGGTGTGCACCAAAAAGTGTTTGCCACCCTTAAAATGATAAAATGAGTCGGAAGGCATGGGCATGGTCCTCGAGCAGGGAAAGGAGACAGAAAGAGAGCGAAGCTTGCTAGGAATGGCAATAACTGTCACAGTCTTTCAACCAGGAGAAAACAAGAAGGGCCTTGGATGCAGCCACGCTTAGAACCCAGTTTCGGTGCTTGCCAGAAGAGGAAATGCTTTCTTTAGTTTTTAGGATGAAATAATGCATTCGATGGTCTGTTCAAATGAAAAGCAAAGTAGTTCAGTTTCTTAATGTCATGCCAGAGCAAGGTGAATGTTGAAGACTCTGCTGCCCAGAGTGTCTGTGCCTCTAGGGTGTTACTGATGAGAACTGGCTGAGTCTGCATTTGCACCTTTCTCATTCACTGCCACGGAGTGATTTCTGACCCATAGTGACCCTGTAGGATGGTATAAATCCGCCCTTGTGGATTTCCAAGGCTGTAACTCTTTATAGGATAAGAAAGTCTCATCTTTCTCAAAATGATTGTTGATTTGGGGCTGATGACCTTGTGGTTAGCAGCTATGGCAGTCACGTACTCTGGTGTCAATTTGATTAAGAGTGTAGGGGTGGAGTCTAGCCTGTCAAACTGGAGATAGCCAATGAAACTCTGTGTGGGCATGGCTTTCTCTGAGAATTCTGGGAAATCTGTGATATTTCCCCCGAGGAAGTGAGAGACTATCGACTCAGTCACTTGGAGATGCTCTACTGATAAGACACAAAACAGTCCATTGGGATGCTCAACTGACAAGATAATATGGCAGCATGCTGATAATTATTGAGTCCTGGAACCTGGAGGAGCCAGAGGAGAAGGCACATGGGCTTGCCCTGATGGAACCACACCTCTGAGGCCGGAGAAGCCATGCGGAGACTCCTGTCAGTGCTAAGATGCTTGGGATGCATGGGGAGATCCCTGCCAGTGCTGAGATGTTTCTACCACCACTAGATACATAAAACTCTGCACCTGCTGGCCTGTGATTGTCCTGGTGTCATTGCATGTGCTTCATGAGTCTGAAGAAGATTTTATAGATTGGTATCAGACATACGGGCTAATATTGGACTTATGGACTTGGACTGGATTGGGTTGGGATGCTTTGTCAATGTTCCATTCCTCTTATCTATAAACCTTTTCCTTATATGCACATGCGTGTTTATGAATTTGATTTCTCTAGTCTACCTGGACTGACACATTATGGTACCAGGAGTGGGGTGAAGCAAGGCTTGAAGGAGCCTCAACTCACAGCGGCACAGTTCACGGATTAGGTGTCCCATGAGTAGTGTTGCTTGCAGATCAAGGCAAAGGCAAACAAGGAAGTCAGCTGGTCCAAAGATTTATAGCCATTTATAGCTGCACCCTTCAATTGATCTCATGTGTGACATTGCCATGTTGTCACAACAAATCTACCTATCTTCTTTGGTCATGTTGACACAACAAGCCTGCCTATCACAGCAGCCTAATATGTGACCCGGTAGGCCATCAACATTCTTTACTGATACCTTGAGTCAATAAATATTTATTAAGTACGTAGAGTGTATTGGCAGGGAGAGTGATATGGTTTTGTACTTCAGTAAACAGTTAACAGCCTTGGAAACCCACAGAGACAGTTCTACCCTGTTCTATATGGTGGTTATGAGTCTGCATGGACTCATTGGCTGTATGTTTGGTGTGGATTGTGTTCTGGATAAGGAACCCAGCTACTGTAGTTGTAAAACAAAGCTCCTGTCGTGTGAGTTACAAAATCTTTTGTCAATTGAGAGTATTAAGAGTGAAGGGGTGTTGTTTATCCTGTCAATTAGGTCACAGCTTGATGATCTCATTTGGAAGCACTAAAGAGATAAATTGCTTGCTGGAGGTGGGATACACATTCCCTGTGAGACATTCCTGTTGACAAGACATCTGGAGCTACACAAAAGCCCTGGAGCTGAAAGAGCCACATGGAGACCCCTGCCAGCGCTGAGATGCTTCTACTGCCACTGGATCCACAAAACTTTCCACCAATGGCCTGTGGTCTTCCTGCATTTGGCATCATTGTATGTGTCTCCTGAGTCTGATGAGGAATTTAAAAGATCGGTATCAGACAAATGGGGTAATATTGGACTTAAAGACTTGATCCAGACTGGGCTGGCATGTTTTCTCAATATTCAGTTGCTCTTATATCTAAAGCTCTTTCTTATGCACATGAGTGTCTATGGATTTGTTTCACTAGTCTGTCCAGACTAACACACGTATCTTCAAGAAATTTATGTGTCTTGCTTACCTAGTGATGCTATAAAAGAAATAATACAGTGGGTGTCTTAAACAAGTTTCTTTTCTCACAGTTTATGAGGTTGGAAGTCCTAATTCAAGGTGTCTGCTCTAGGAGCAAGCTCTGTGGGAGGGTCCTTGTTCTGTGGTTCCCTGGTGATCTGTTTTCATATGCTATGACTTCTATCTTTCCCATATCTACTACTTTATTTCTAATCAAATATATATATGTACATATAATATACATACACACAATATCAAAGGTGATTGACTTAAAATACACCCTTTGAGTTGGGCTGCTAACTTCTAGAAGTAAAAAGTCTCTTCGTTCTCTCAAGGAGAAGCTACTCCCACATAAAGTTGCATTTTAGAAACTCAGAGGGGTGCCAGGGTCCCTATGAGCCAGAATTGACTCAATGACATGAGTATGTTGATATGTTGATATGTTTTTGAGTATGTTGATATAGCCTCTTGACATAACCAAGATAAACTCATCCCAAAAGGGATTATAACTGATCCAAGCCAAACCCATCCTTACTGAGTGGATTCCAACTCACAGACACTGTGTAGGACAGAAAAGGACAGCCCTGTGCATTTCTGAGACTTAAATTGATGAGCCAAGACTGTAGATCTTTAGTGGAATAGACAGCCTCATCCTTTTCCCATTGAGTGGGTGGCGGTTTTGAATTGCTGAACTTTTGCTTGACAGTGCAACTCATCACCCACAATGCCACCAGGCTTAGTATTTACAACATCTATTTTGAGGAAATACAATTCAATCCACAACAATAGCTATGAATTGAAACTGCTCAGTGGGAAAAAGATGAGGCTTTCGGATCCCATCAAGATTTACAGCCTTAGGAACCTAGAGAGACAGTTCTACCCTGGCCTTTAGGGTCCATGCATGTGTGTGTGTAGTAGATAATAAGAAAGGGTAAACTCAGTGTTTCATGTGTGGACAAGTAGATGGTAAGATGAAGAAGGCGGAAGTAATATTGGGAATGGGGACGTGTGCAAGTTGACTATTATCTAGTCAGCTAAGGCTTTGAAAGAGTGGAATTGGAGCAGAAACCTTAAGGGAGAAGGAAAAGCTAGTAAGTTACATGGGAAAGAATATTCCCAGATGCACTGACTTTTCAAGGCAGGAGGTAATAGCTGATAAACCGTATCAAGCACTCATATAGAACTCCTTGATTTCTGTTTTGATGTTCTAGCTACCCGAGTTCTGAAATGGGCAATGCATTCACTTGCTAATGTAAAAGCTGGAGGTTCAAGTACACTTGGAGGCACCTCGAAAGAAAAGCCAGACGGTCGGCTTCCAAACGGCTGCCGACACTGAGAATAGCTGTACTCTGACATACAGGGGTGACCGTGAGTGGTAACTGACTAGGTGGCAGCTGGTAACAAGTACAACAATGGCAAGGAAACTCACAAAACCGAACATACGAGGGGTACCCCTCACAAAACAGAATTTACTTCATTTTTTCCTCCCAAAGTTATGTATTTCAATTAAAAAACAAAACAACTGTGTCACCTTCAAAGTACTCTCATCTGTTTAGACGGCTGAACTCGCATGGAGTGAGGTCAGGTATGTTGAGCAAGAGAGGTATGCTGGGTTTTTTTTTTTTTTTTTTTTGCTAAAACCTGATACACTGAGATGGCTGCATGAGCAGGTGCATTATGGTGGTGGCAAAACGAGTGCTCTGTGTGCCACAAGTCATTCCCCGCCCCATCAGTTATGCAATCTTTTCAAAATCTTTATATAGAAAGCTTGATGAACAGTCTGGCCTGGTGGAACAATTTCCCAAAGTACTGCAAGTTGACATTTGCATCTATTTGGGAAGTAAAGTTGATGGATGTCCAGAACAAGGTTTGTCATCAATCGACATTTCACCATTTTTGAAATGAGAAAAGCACTCATGCACTTGAGTTTTTCCCCTAGTGCTGTCCTTGTAAGTTGTGTTCAACATCACACCAGTTTCTGCCACATTTTCCCTGAGCAGGAAACAAAATTTTCCAGCTGCACTCTCTTTTCTTAAACCAACCTACACAAAAAAAACAGGCTTTTTGTTTTAAGCACTCGACTTTATGCCATATTGAATAAGGAAATTTAAAAGATGCAACTAATCTGACGCATCATCCATTACACCAAAGGAATTCAGTGGCCAAGTCTAGTGTCAGCTGAGAGTGTAGGGGTGGAGTCTGGCCTGTCGATCTGGAGATAGCCAGTGAGATCTCTGGGTGAACATGGCCTCCTCCTCTGAGAATTCTGGGAAATGTGGTAATTCCATCTTGGAGGCGGAGACACGGTCTCTCTGAACTCACTCCCTTGGAGACACTTGACTGACAAGGCTGACTTCCTGTGAGGCATCCCTGAAGAGAAGCCACATGGACCTACCCTGGTGCAGCCCTGGGTGCTGGAGCCCTACCAACGCTGAGATTCTTACACTGCCACTGGATCCAAGGACTTCCTAGCCACTGACCTGTGATCTTCCTGCATTCGGCATCATTGCATGTGTTTCATGAGTCTGAAGAGGACTTGCTCTTGTTCTCAGACATATGGGCTGACCTTGGACTTGTGAACTTGATCTGGATTGTGCTGGGATGTTTTCTCAATGTACATTTCTTCTTGCATATAAACATTTTTCTTATTCACATGTGTATTTATGAATTTGTGTCTCTAGTCTACACAGACTAACAGTTACACTATGTATTTCAGATTAGAATGGAACATATGACTTGCAATAGTTTGGTTTTTCAGAAATAGATCACTGGACCTTTCTTCTGAGGTACCTCTTAGGTGTCTCTGCAAACTTGGGTTATCCTGTGTACAAATTCATGTATTTGGAAGACTACAAGATTCAAATCCATCACACCAAGTCATACAAACATCAAAATATATATTTTTTATATCACAAGGGTTCTTTGATCTCTGTCAAGTCTTATAGTCAACCAGTGTGAGCTTGACAAAGGTTTTCATCAGAGAAAATTATAAGCAATATGTGCTCATTTAGTAGGAGTTCGATTATCTCTGGAATTTTAGTTTGTCTCATCGAAGTACTCTATTTATTCTAGTTGTTATAGCAAGTAATTATTAACTGTTGACACCAACTGTAGTCTCCTGGAATGAAAAGCTACAATTTTATTTATTTAAAAATATAATTCAACATAAATGATTAAAGAAAAGATAACATTAACATTAAAATATTCTAAAGTAAAATTACTACAAACAATTATGAAACAAGCAATAGTTACTGAGGAATTTATCTTTTTTTTTTGGGGGGGGGCATCACTGTCTCCGGTGGTTGTGGGCACTACCCAGTGCTGCTCCTGAGAGCTGCCACTAGATTTGAACCACCAAGCCCATGGGCCGCAGTCCCGCACTCAACCACTTACGGCCCCGGGGCTCAGCCCCGGAATTGTATCTTATTAAAGGAATTCTGACTTCACTAAGTCAGAAAGGAAATGAACAAAGCCAAAGAAGGGATGAACATTGTTTAAGAAAAAAAAAGTGAAGGAAAAATACGTGTGCAATAAGTCTCCAATGGATCCCCTCTGATCACAGACCAGAGCTGTGAATAGCCTTGGTACCATGCAGAGTATACTGGAAAGTTGGGTTATTGCATATGGAGTTGGCGAAAATCTAACATCTTGCCATTTTATTTCTCTTATGACCTATTTTAAGTTTTATTGTGTAATATCTTCTGATTAAGGCTTTACTTTATTATTTTGGGTGGGGGGCATCACTGCTCTCTGGTGGTGGGAGTAGGAGGCCCAGCCCCACTGCTGGAATTGAACCTCCGTCCCAGTGGGCCGCAGTCCCGCGCACAACCACTATGCTACCAGGGCTCAGCCCTACTTTATTATTGTTGTTGGTTTGGGAGGTATCTTTGTCTGTGTATTAAATCCAGGAGCACTAAATCTATAGAGACAGTAACTGGATTAACAGTGTCTTGAATGTATGGCAGGGAAGATTTCAGGGAAATGAAGAAAGAATAACAATAAAGACATGTGCTAGGCCAGGTAGACTAGAGAAACAAATTCATAAACACGCATATGTGTATAAGAAAGAGGTTTATATACAAGAGCAACTGTTAAGAAAACATCCCAGCTCAGTCCAGTCCAAAGTCATCAGTCCATGTTAGGCCATATGTCCGATAACAATACATAAGTCCTCTTCAGGCTCATGAAGCACATGCAATGACACCAAGCCAATCACAGGCCAGTGAGTGCACAGTATTGTGTGTCCAGTAGTGTTGTAAGCATCTCAGTACTGTCAGAGGCCTCTCTGTGGCTTCTCAATCATCTCAGTGCTGGCAGAGACCTCTCTGTAACTTCTCAAGCACCTCAGCACTGGCAGGAAACTCTATGTGGCTTTTCCAGCTTTAGAGGGTTGGTTACCTCAGGGTAAGTCCATGTGGCTTCTCATCCGGGATTTCTCCCAGGGAGTCAATCTTGTGACTGGCTGAGTCTCTCATCTCCAAGGGGGAAATATCGTCAGATTTCCTTAATTCTCAGAGGAGAAAGCCATGCTCGTACAGAGGTTTCATTGGCTATCTCCAGATTGACAGACTAGACTTTACCCCTACACTCTTAATCAAATTGATACCAGATTAGACTGCCACTATACATGAAAGAAAAATGTTTTAAAATTTATTGCATTATTGATTGTACACTCTTCTAAATAGGATTAGATTACTAAATTGTATGATATACACATTTCATGCCAGTAAACTATAAAAAAAGATACACAAAGGAATAATGAAGATAATAATGAAGTAATAAAAAATGAAATAGTGGAGAAGATCAATTAATCAGTTGCTGGAATGAGAGAGGAGGGCATTCCTACCAAGCTTATCTAAGTAAAAAGGGTTATGGGAGAATTCAAGAACAATGGTATGCCAGGTAATTAGATCATGAAGATGGACCAACCTTTCAGTGAGCTTCTGAATGCTAAGCCATTGAACTGTAGGCGTCCATTCACCTTCTCTACAATGCCCTTCATCAAAAAGGAGGACAATACCAAGGGAGAGTGTGGAGGACTTAGAATCTTCAAACACTGTAGGAGAACTAGAATAATGGTACAATCATTTTTGGAAAACAGTTTGGCAATTCCTCAAAAAGTGAAGTAATTCTTCTTTTAGGTATATACCCCCCAAATTGCAAAACTTATGTGTGGCAGTCACCTAATCTGGTGTCAATTTGATTTGATCTGGTGTCAATGGAACCTCTGTGTGGGCATGGCCCTCTCCTGAGAATTCTGGGAAATGTGGTCATTCCTTTTGGAGGTGGCGACACTATCTCTGTTCATTTCCTTGGAGACTTTCTACTGACAACACTCTCTTGGAGATGCGATACTGACAAAACACGAGGCTGACTCCCTGTGAGATATCCAGAAAGAAAAACCACATGGATCTACCCTGACAGAACCAGACCTCTGAAGGTGGAGGAGCCACTTGGAGACCCCTGTCAGCACGGAGATGTTTACAACATCACTGGATCCAAAGGCAGTCTACCCGTCTGGCTTGTGATCATCTTGCATTCAGCATCATTGCATATGTTTCATGAGTCTGAAGAAGATATTATAGACTGGTATCAGACTATGGGCTAATATCAGACTAGTGGGTTTGGACTGGACTGGGTTGGAATGCTTTCTTAATGTACAATTACCTTTTCTATAAAACTTTCTTATATACATATGTGTGCTTATGAATTTATTTCTCTAATCCACCCGGACTAACACATATAGGTCTAACTGAAAACCTGCCCATAAATGGTCATAGCAGCATTGTTCCAAAAGCCATCAAATATCCATCAATCATGAATGGACAAACAAAATGTGGTGTATCAATACAAGAGAATATTGTTCAGCCATGAAAACAAATGGTATACTGATAACCTGCCATGACATGGATGTGAAGCTAGCATGCTAAATGAAAGAAGCCAAATGCACACAGCCATGTGTTGCATGGTTCCATTTGCATGGCGTGTCCCGAGTAGCACATCTCTCAAGACAGAAATTGCATTAGTTGTTGCTTGGGGTTGGAGAGGGAGAGAATGGGGAGTGTACTGCTAATGGAAACTGAGTTTCTTTTTTGGATAATGAAAATGTTCTTAGTTGTAATGAGAGGATAACTTTGTGGTTGTGTTAAACACTACTAAATTGTATACTTTAATCGAGTATTTCGCAGTATGTGACTTAGATGTTATATTTTTTAAACCTAGAAGCAAATAAATTAGGGTGATGAAATACCAAATGAATGCGGTGCCACCACTTGACCAGGGTCTTGGTGAACACAGTGTGAGCTGGCTCTCAGACCCCCTTGCCATCTTGACCTGGTGCTCTCATAAAGAGCAGAACTCCGCAATTTCACATGGCATTTTGGGCTGTGTCTTAGCCCACCCTCCCGAACAGCCTTGTTCTGGCTCAGCCTCAGGTCAAAATTGCGCTCAGAAGCTCCTTGAGAACCTGGGTTTACTGTTGTCCCATTCTTGCTCCTCCATTTCCCTCCTGGGTTAACTTGGATCGGTTTCAACTATAAGGAGCTCTGGAGGCAAAAAGTCAACATGAAGATGTGTCCGTTTCTCCAGGGAGAAAAAAAAAAATTGCTTCTTTAAAGATCGCAGTGTTTGAAACCCTGTGGAATGATTCTTCTCTGTCCTAGAGGGTCACGGTGGGTCAGAATCCCTTGGACGGCAGTGGGTACGAATCCATCTGCAGCTAGACTTCAGGATGGTTGGGTTGTAAATAATCAGCAATGCACGGGAAGTTACAAATACAGCCACAATATCATTAGATACATATAAGGAGTGTGATATTAATTTTCATGTTGATGAAAACTTGAGAAACAATGACCTAATCAAGCACGTAATGATACTAAATATTAAAGTTTCACGCCCAGGTATTATTGAAGGGCTTCCAAGTGCGGCAACAAGGAATGATCTCAGCCAATCCTGTCTGTGAGTGCGAATCAACCAGGGGGATTTTTGGACGGACTCTTGCTGAGTTTCTCTGTTAGACACTCCTAACTTGCAGGATTTCAATTTTTCTCAAGGTTTTTTCCGTTTTAAGGTATCATTGAGCCCTTTCCAACAGAACAAAACACTGGCTGGCCCTGTGCCATCCCCACAACTGTTGTGTTTCAGTGTGTTGCTGTGTCTTTTGTCTGTCTATCTCGGTTAGTCTCCCAAGCATGACGTTCTTTTCCAGGGACTGGTCTCTCTCAAAAATGTGCCCAAAGCAAGTGAGAGGGACCAATAACCTCATCATCCTTGCTTCTCCAGAGTACTCTGTATGCACTTCCTTCAAGAGAGACATAGTTGTTCCTCTGGCATTCCATGGTACCTTCAATATTCTGTGCAAGCACAATAGTTCAAAGACATCGATTCTTCTCTGGTTTCTCTAATAATTGTGCAGCTTTCGCATTCATATGAAGTGGTTGAAAAATATCATGGCTTAGGTAAGCATGCCTTAGTCCTGAAAGTGTCAGGACTTGTTTTTTTCTAACACCTTAGAGAGTCTGATGCAGAAAATCTGCCCAAAACAACATGTCATTCAACTTCTTAACTGCTGCATGCATACTGTTTATTGTGGATTCAAGTCAAATGAAATTCTTGACCTCTTCAATATTTTCCACTTACCATGTTATTTTCCAGTATTCCAATAGTGTGGACTTCTGTTGTCTTTACATCAATTTGTGACCCATACTGAAGTCTTTGCTCTTCATTAGTAAGTGCTTCCAGTTCTCTTGGCTTGCAGCAAGCATGGCTGTGCCACCTGCATATCTTCCTCTAAACTTGATGCCACATGGTTCTTCATATGGTTCCGATTCTCATAATATTTGCTTAGCATACAGATTAAATAAGTGTGGTAAAAAGATACAATCTGACAAACATCTTTTCTTAATTTAAATGAGGCAGTGTCACTTTGTTCTGTTTGAAAGACTGCATCTTGGTCTGTATTCAGGTTCCCTATGAGCACAATTATGTGTCCTGGAATTCCTGTCCTTTGCCATGCTATCTGTAGTTTATGATCCACACAGTTGATGGCCTTACATAGTTATTTAAACATAAGTAAACATATTTCTGGTATTCTGTTTTTGGTCAAGATCCATACGACATCAACATTGATATTTCTTGTTCCACATCCCCTTCTGAATCCAGCTTGAATTTCCTTTGTTCTTCCTTTTTGGTATTCTAGCAACAGGATATTGATCTTAATGCATTCCATTATAATGCTCTACTTTGTCTTCATGATATGCTTCTTGAAATTGTCATCTTTTATGTCTCACTTCTTTCATTTGCTGTAGCTATTGTTTGTCCAAATCTTAGATCTGAGTCTCTTTTGACATTCACTTTCACTTTTGATTTCTGCTCCTGTCTTCTTAATGACCTTTTTGTTTCTTCATAGATGATGTTCTTTTTTTTTTGGGGGGGGGGCATCACTGCCCTCAGGTGGTGGGAGTAGGAGGCCCAGCCTTTGCTCCGTGGAGCTGGAATCGAACCTCCATCCCAGTGGGCCGCAGTCCCGCGCACAACCACTACACCACCGGGGCTCAGCCCTCATGTATGATGTTCTTGATGTCATCTCACAACTCATCAGGTCTTCTATCATTAGTACTCAATGCACTAACTCTGTCCTTGAAAGGTTCTCTAAATTTGAGTGAGGGATACTCCAGGTTGTACTTTTTTGTCTTAAACCTTGCAAAAGCAAGGCCTCAAAAAATTACTTTATGACTCAAAATTGTTCCTCTTCACAGAAATATTTAGTAAAAGGTGAAAGATTTACATGATTTGATGAGAAACCAGAGTATAACAAGACTGCATTTTGACTCTCATGCACATGTTTCCATCTTCTTCAGCTTCAACCTGAACTTGCATAGGAGCAATTGATGGCTTGTTCCACAGTCAACCCCGTGCCTTGTTTTGTCTGATAAAATTGTGCTTCTCCATCATGTCTTCCCTCAGATGTAGTACATTTGGTTCCTGAGTATTCCATCTGGCAAGGTCTGTGTGCCCATCCGGATACCCCTTATACTGTTGAAAATATGTATTTGCAATGAAACCATTGATCTTTAGCCAACTTAGTTTCTACCACAAGAGCTATATTTCCCAGCTACTGATTCTTACTCTTTGCCTTCAATTTTCTCATTCCAAACATCAGTAATTATCAATGCATCTTGATTAGATATTTGTCAATTTCTGACTGAAGAAGTTGGCAAAATTCTTTAATGTTTTCATCATTGCCTTTAGTGTTTGATATGTAAATTAGAATAATAGATGTATTAGCTAGCCTTCCTTGTAGGTGTATAGATATTATCCTATCACAAACAGCATTTTATTCAAGATAGATCTTGAAAATATTTTTGATGGATGTGATTCCATTTCATTACTCTTCAATTGTCACTCCCAGCATAGTAATTGTTCAATTAAAAGGGGTTAACACTAGCTTATTCCAGCTCATTAATGCCTAAGATACTCATCTGTATGCATTCCATTCCATTTTTGGCAACTTGTAATTTTCCTAGATTCATATTTTGTTCATTTTATATACCAATTACTAAAGGATATTTTCATTTTGAGTTGTGCCCCTCGTCAAATAGAGGTCCTGAAAGCTTAACTCGTCTGTATCTACTTGGAAGGACCCACTCGTCCCCACTCATATTTTCAGTGTCTTTCAATCCGAGGGGCCCATCTTCTGCGACAGTATCAAACTGTGCACCGCTGCTATTCTTAAAAGTTTTCAGTGGCTCATTTTCCAGAAGAGAACCCTTACTAACTTCTTCCTACTTGGTCCTTGGTCTGGAAAGACTATTGATGAAACCTGTTCACCATAGGAACCCTTCTGTTATTAGAAATACTGGTGGCATAGCATCCAGCATCCAAGCAACATGTAAACCTCTACAATAAGACATATGGGCAGGATGTGGAAGTTTTCCAGATAGGAAAATTTAATTTTTAAAATCCTGTGCTGGGGTTTCTGGGAGTGATGCTGATGTTCTGCATCATGATGCGAGTGGGAGTATTCAGGGATAGTCACCTATAAAAATTCACCAAGCTGGATGCTTAATACTTGTGTATGTCATTACATGAATGCTATTCTTTCTGGTAAACGCCACTAAAAAGACATTCTATGTAAGCAATCAGAAGAACCTAACAAGTCAACAGAGGCTAGTGGAGAGGCCCAACATAGGAGAAAAGGAGAGAACGTTAGCAGAAAGTCTTGCTTTTTCTCTATTCGCTTATTAGCATGATCATATTTTTAAGTTAATTGTGACATTTCAATTAAAACTCTAAAACTGAAAACAATAACTACTCTGCCACAGAGACACAATAAGAACAAAATTTTATCATTCTCATATAGCCACAGTTAAGAACTTGCTATGCCTTACCCAGTAATTTCTTTTTATTTATTGAAGCTTTCATCAAGATAATAATAGATTCAAATGCAGTTGTCAGAAATAATGCAGAGAAATTGTGTGTATACTTCACTCCATTTCCCCCATTGGTGTTATTTTGCAAACTAGTTAGTTATCCAGTTGACATCCTAAATCAGGGGCTCTTCACCGCATTGTTGAGTGTATCTCATGGTATAATCAAACCAACTCACTGTTGAATCCATGCTGACTCGCGGTGACCCTGCCTCACAGAACGTCACTTCCCCTGTGAGTTTCTGAGACTCAAACTACTTACTCATATAGAGTTTCATCTTTTCTTCCAAGGAGTGACTGGTGGCTTCAAAGTAATGACCTTGCCGTTAGAGCCCAGGGCTCTTCATCTCATGGTCTAAAGTGTTTGTTTCCTTTTTAAACAACTCGAGTATCTGTCAGACCTGAGCAGTTGCCCTGGGTACCACAGTCGATATGTGTGACTTATAATCATCTATCAATAAAAGCACTTTACCATTTTGAGTGGTATGGGGAACTAATTTTCTTGAAATTGATGGCTTGCATCTTTTGCCTAATTTAAGAAGTTTTCAGTCATTCACTATTCCTTCAAGTATTCTGTCAGCTCCCTTGTCTTTCTGTTATTATCTCTTCATTTAAATAGATAATTTAGTATCAAATAGAGTTTTGATTTTAGTATCAAATAAAGTTCATTTAGTATCAGATAAAGATTTTATTCCAGGCATCAACTCATGAAGCACAGTCCATTGTACGTACCCATCTTTCTGTTCTTTCTGTTACTCTTCCTTCTTTCTTGACATTTGAAGAATCTCTCTTTCACCATTTCCTTTTTTACTTTGAGAATTCCCTGTAGCCAATCTTTAAGGGTTTCTGTGCTAAGGACAATATCTGTTAATTTTGCCTCAACAGATAATGTTTTTATTTCCCCTTCCCTTCTGAAGGAAGCTTTTCCAGATACAGAATTTTGGATCGACATTTCTTTTCTTTCAGCACTTAAGAACTAATTTCCTCTGGCCTCCATAGCTACAGACAAGAAATGTGCTGTCATTAGAATTGGTGTTCCCCTGTAGGTAATGTGTCATTTCTCTCTGGCAAATATGAAAATTATTTCTTTTGTTTAGTTTTTAAAAGTTTAATTATGATATGTCTTCATGGAGATATTTTTTTTATTCTGTGGATACACAAAATAAGACTTCACTGAGCTTCTTGAAATAATAAGCTTGCATATTTTGTCTAACGTGGAAAGTTTTCAGCCATTATTCCTTCAAGTACTGTCTGGCCAGTTGTCTTTCTGCTCTTTCTTGAACTGTGACAATACAGGTATCTCTTGTTGCTGTTATCGTCTCCTCGGTCTGTAAGGTCTTGTTGATATACACATAGACGTCACCTATCAAAATCCACACTCACCGCCACTTTATGTGACGAGTAGAACTGTTCCTGTGGGTTTCTGAGATTGTAACTCCTGACCAAAGGAGAAAACCTTGTCCTTTTTTCTTGAAGAGGCTGTGGTTTCAAGTTGCTGGCCTTGTTGTTGTTGTTGTTGTTGCTGTTAAGTGCCATCAGCTCTGCTCCGTGCACAACAGAGTGAAACAGTGCACAGTTCTGTGCCACTCTCACAATTGTCCCATTGCTTGAGCCCACTGATGCAGCTCCTGTGTCAACCCACCTTGCCATGGTCCTTCCTCTTGTGCTGCCCCTCCACTTTACCAAACATGAAGTCCTTCTGCAAGGACAGGTCTCTCCTGACAACATGTCCAAAGCATGTAAGACGAAGTCTCGCCATCCTTGCCTCTAAGGGGCACTCTGGCCTTACGTCTTTCAATAGATGGATTTGTCCTTTTAGTCGTCCCTGGTACTTGCCATATTCTTCTCAGCACAACAATTCAAATGCATGGACTCTTCTATGGTCTTCTTTATTCCAGGTCCAGCTTTCACAGAGACATAACGCAATAGAGAATGCCGTGGCTTGGCTCAGGCACACCTTATTCCGCAAAGTAACATCCTTGTTGTTTGTGGCAGTCACTGATCTGTGTCAATTTCAGCACTGGGAGTGTAAGGGGAGAGTCTAGCCTAGCAATCTGGAGATAGCCAATGAGGCCTCTTTCTCCTGAGAATTCTGGGAAGTCTCCCGGTATTTTCTAATTGGAGGTGAGAGACTTGACTCAGTCTCTTGGAGACGGCCTGCAGACAAGACAACATGGCGGCATGATGTAGATATGACATATGTTTATGAATTTGTTTCTCCAGTCTACCCGGACTAACACCCTGTTCAACACTCTAAAGAGGTCTGTGCAGCAGATTTGCCCAATGCAGTATGCCTCTTGATCTCTCGACTGCTGCTCCTACAAGCAATAACTATGGATCCAAGTGAATCCTTAGCAGCTTCCACCTTTTCTCCAGTTATCTTGATATTACCTACTGATCCAGTTGGGAAGATGCTGGACTTCCTTCCATTGAGTTGCAATCCATACCGAAAGCTACAATTCCTGATTTCATCCACAAGTGCTTCAAGTCTTCCTCACTTTCAAGAAGCAAGGTTGTATCATGTGCATACCGTAGGTTGGTAATAGGCCTTCCTCCAATGCCGATGCTGCACACTTCTTCACATACTCCAACCTCTCTGTCTGCATACAGAATCAGTATCATGAAAGGATACAACCCCGATGCACAGCTTTCCTGACTTTAAACTACGAAGCATTCCTTTGTTCTGTTCACACAACTGCCTCTTGCTTCTGGTAGCAGTTCCTCATGAACCCAATGAAGTGTTCTGGAATTTCCATTCTTTCCACAGTTTATTATGGGCCACTCAGTTGAATGCCTTTGCATAGTCAATGACCCACTAGCAAACATCTTTCTTGTATTCTCTGCTTTCATGCAAGATCCATCTGACATCAGCAATGATAGCTTTTGTTCCATGTCCTCCTCTGAATCTAGTTTGAACTTCTGGCAGTTCCCTGTCAATGTGATGCTGCAACTCCTGGTGGATGATCTTAAGCAACATTTCACTTGTATGTGGTATCAATGAAATCATTCTGTAGTTTCAGCATTCTGATGAGCCACCTTTCTTTGGAAAAGGCACAAATATGAATCTCTTTCTAGTCAGTTGGCCACGAAGCCATCTTCCAAATTTCCTGGCATAGACGAGTGAGTGCTTCCAGTGTTAACCTTGTGGTTAGCAGCCCAATGTTTAACCACTATACCAGGAAGGCTCTTCACACACACACTATACCTATTTGTGTGTGTATGTATGTATATATATACACACATATACCAAAAATCCACCTTCGATGCCCTTGGGTCTCTATTGCTTCATAGCTACCCTATAGACTAGAGTAGAACTATGTCTACATAGAAGTAGACAGTTGCATCTTGAGTATGTGTCTGTGTATGTACATAATTTTTTTCAGTCTACTGTTTGTTTGTCTCTCGTTGAAGTGGGTGAATTCTATAATTTTGTCTTTGTCTATTGATTCCTTTTGTCATCTAGTGAATTTTTATTTCTATCTATTTCTATGTATTTTTTGGTGTTATTTCTGTTTGGTTCTTTTTCCTGTCTGACTTAAATGATTTCTTCTATGAGGCTTTCTTGAATTTTTACAAGATTGAAAAATACAATCATGTATTTTCCTGTATTGTTTCAAGAAAATGTACAATTGACTGTTGGTTTTTAATTATTATTATTATTATTATTATTATTATTATTATTATTATTATTATTTTACTGTGGTTGATTTGAACCCCTTGTTAGGTAAGGCCAACATCTGATTCATCTTTGTGTTGGCATCATTTGTGTGTCTTTCCCTGTCAGTTTGTAATTTCCAGGTTTTTGGTATGCTGGGAGATTTTTTCTAGGGTAACCTAGAGATTGTATCTTCTGTGTCTAGGCACTGAATCTTATGTAAATCTTGTTTGTGTGTTTTGCTTATATTTTCCTTCAGCATCAGGGTCTGGGTCTACATATATAAGCAGAGGTTTTCAGAATCTTTGTGAGATTATTGATTGTCTATGTGTATGGAAGGGGGAGTGGGTGGGGGGGGGTGCAGGATATATCACCACCACAGGGTGTCACCACTGTTACTCCTGGCTATCCAGGCTTCTTTGGAAAGATGAGAAAATCTTAAGACCAACCAAAGAGCTTTGGGTCACTGGCTACAGGTTGTTCCTTGACACTGTTTTCTCGCACTTGTCCTGGTATCTCTTGACAAAAACAAGCCATCTCAGACTCAACAAAGAGAATAGCACTTCCCCTGGATGCTTCTTATTGGGCCTCTCAGATGACCTCCCTTGCTGGCTCTGCCAAGTACACCTAACACTGTCACAGAAACTCCCCTCCATCCTGGGAAAGAAGAGGGCCTTCATGGGTCTTCTTTTGTTGCTAGACTAGGTGTGGAACATACTGGGTCTGAATGGCCTACTTCTATTGAATGGGAGGGAGGGAGGGGGACATTAAGATACCTTGCCTCTTCCTGCAGCTGCAATTCCAGAGATCCAAAATAGTTTGCTTTCTTCCTATTGCCTCTTGGAATGCTCCTCTGGTTTCCTCTTGCGTTATATCCAGAGTTCTTACTGGCTTTTTAGCAGAGAGGAGCAGAAAGAAAGAAATCTATGCCATCTTATCCAGACTGGAAGTACCATTCATTTATTTTTAAATTAGAAAAAAAAAGCCACCTCTGGTTAATGAGATTAAGAATCTTCTACAACACTTTTGTACATACTACTATCATCTCCAGCAATACTTCAGCACATCCTCCTTGTCTCTGTTGATTCATTTGATGGAGATTGATCTTGTAGATGCATTGTGGCGTGCTGCATTTGCATTGGTGCTAGGGTCTCCACAGATCATTCTTGTAACTAGGGATGACAGAGGGCTTGGATAAAATAGCTCACAAACTCCATTTTTTGCAAAGGGTTGTTCTGCTATTTCCAGGTAAAGAAGTTATGTGTCAGATTTGCTCTAAAGAAACCGACAAATCCTGAGGGGGGAAACCCGGAAGCAAATTATCAGATGAGGTGGTGGCAGGAAAGTCTGCATGAGATGGACACACTAAGTAAGGTGTGATTGGCCCACGGTGGTGTCAGCCAGTACAGACCTGCTTCTTCCAGACCCTCGTTACACCACAGGATCTGCAATACAAACCCGGAGTTGGTCTTCCCAGTACTGTGCTGCAGTGTATTTGGCTCATTAGCTAAAAGAAAACTGGTGGAGGGCTGAGCCCCGGTGGCGTAGTGGTTGTGCGCGGGACTGCGGCCCACTGGGATGGAGGTTCAATTCCAGCAGTGGGGCTGGGCCTCCTACTCCCACCACCGGAGAGCAGTGATGCTCAAAAAACAAACAAACAAACAAACAAAAAACTGGTGGAGGCTGTCCACAGACATGATGTTTGGAATTGTTGCCACCATCGTGGTGTCCATGTACAGGAGGCCATGAGCACAGAAGGGTCTGTTGTCCTCACATTGTAAATATGATAAATTACTTACTGGTCCCGGCAATCTCCAATCTCTAAACTCCTAAGTATGTAGTGACTATCCTTATGTCCAAACTGATGTGGGTTGGGTCTTTAGTCCCTCGAAGCTGGTAGCTACAGGTGCTCCTAGGAAGTTTGACAGGCATCTCAGATCTCTGTTTTCTGCTTATTTCTCTCATGGTAAAATATGTAGAAATGTTCACCCATTTTCTTTCAAGGTCATAGTAACTACTTGAGCAGTATGCAACTGCTGCAAATTCTTGCCTTGTACATCAATATAAAAGGAATACTCTCAGCAGATCAAAGGGAGATACTGATGACTTGGCAATATTGCCTCAACTCTGCAAAGGCAAACAACACACTGCACACACATTTCTTCTGCTGAATGTGCACTAATGAACAAAGACTTGAAACTATATTTAAAATTATGATCTCATTAAACATTTACTGCACAGCAGTGCATTTCTGCAAACAGGTGCAATTCTGCAAACCATTCCTAACCTGCCTAGAAAGTAAATTTAAAATAGATTAGTAGGAAAGCCCAGGAAATTACTAAAGCAGCACTGAATTCTACATGTAGTAAACTGGGCACATAAAAACTAGAGTCTCACGCTTTAAGGTTTGGAATTTCTGAAGCGGGCTTTTGTGTTAGGAAATAAGTCAGTGGACAAAGAGTTAGAATAGTGGATTCTTGTGGGAAAATGCTATTGGATAAGCCTACAGGAAAATTCTGTGGTAAACAACTATAAGTACTTAAAAGGAAGAAAAACACACACATTGAATCAATATGCTTCCTAATATATGGTTATCTTGTCAATGTTAGCTAATAATCACTTTACTTTATTTGACTTTTTTTCTTTTTTTTTTTTCTACCCATGCAAGATAGTGTCTCTGAATTATAGTCTTGGGGACAACCTGAGTGAAGTGTTACACTATTAAATGCAAGGACAGTGGAGCAAAGTCCCAGCCCCTCTGCAGAAGGAAGGTGACACTGTCCCAATTGTGATTTACAGTTTAGAAACCCCTGAAACTTGTTCTTAACTTTAGAGTAGTCAGAAATGATGAAGTCAGAGAGCTGAACAGAACAATTCACAGGGCAGCTCAAGAAGACAAAGTCAAATATTCTAATGAAAGTACAAAAAGCCATCATTCGATAATCAATAAAGGAAGAAAGCATCCAGTATATTTAAACTAAAAGAACTAAAGAAGAAATTCAAGCCTTGAACTGTAATACAGAAGATTTTATGGGCAAAATATTGGCCTATGCAGGAAGCATCAAAAGACGATAGAGAAAAAAATATAGTCACTAAACCCAAAAGAACGAGTCTACATTCAGCCATTTCAGAAGGTTCCCTATGAGTGAGAACCAGTGGTACTGGATGAAGAAGCCACAGCTGCACTGAATGTATGAGCAAACACACGACTCCAGGAGCAGACGGGACACTCACTGACATGCTTCCACAAGTGCACGGAGCCCTATAAGCATGCACTCATCTACGCCATGACACTTGGAAGACAACTGCTTATCTAACTGACCGGAAGAGATCCATAATTTTAGCCACCCCTAACAAAGGTGACTCAATAGAATTTGAAAAGTATGGACCTACATCATTGATATCACATGCTAGTAAACTTTTACGTAAAATCATCCAACAACGGTTGCAGCAGTACCCTGACAGGAAACTGCCAGAAGTCCAGGACAGGATCAGAAGAGAATGTAGGACCAGAGATATCATTGCTGAACTCGGATGAATCTTGGCCCAAAGCAGAGAATCCAACAAAGATGTCTTATTATTTAACCCAAGGCAGTTGGTTGTGTGGACTATAAAAAACTGTAGCTAACTTTGAGAAGAATGGCAATTCCAGAACACTTCCTTGTGCTCACGTAGATCAAGAGGCAGCTGTGCCAACATGGTTCAAAATCAGGAAAAGTGTGTACCAGGGTTGTGACTTCTCACCATACTTGTAAAATATGAATGTTAAAGCTAATGATTGGGTAAACTGGATTACAGAATGAATTACGTGATATCAGAAGGAAGGCTTATTAACAACTTTCAATCTGCAGATGACACAACCTTGCTTGTCGGAAGTGAGGAGGACTTGGAGCACTTGCTAATGAAGATCAAGAACTGCAACGTTCAGTATGGATTACAATGTAAAGGAGACCAAAATCCCCACAACTGGACCCGTAGATAACATCAGGCTAAATGGAGAAAAGATTAACGTCTAGGATTTCAGCTTGTTTGGATCCATAGTGAATGCTCATGGAAGCAGCAAATGATCAATGGACACATCGCATTGGCTAAATCTGCTGCACATGACCTCTTTTTCAAAAAATCATCTTATTGGGGGCTCATACAACTCTTTGCACAGTCCATCCATTGTATGCAAAGCACATGTACCTTTGATGCCATCATCGTTCTCAAAACATTTTCTTTCCACTTAAGCCCCTGGTGTTGGCTCCCCCTCCCTCAGGGTTCCTTGATAATTTATAAACTATTATAATTTCATCTTGTTGAACGCTGTCTGATGGTCTCCCTTCGCCCACTTCCCTGTTGTCCGCATCCCAGGGAGGAGGTCATATGTAGATTCTTATAATCGTTCCCTTTTCTACTCTACCCTCCCTCCATTCTCCCGGTATCGCCACTCTCACGACTGGTCCTAACGGGATCATCTGTCCTGGATACCCCATGTTTCTGGTTCTTATCTGCACCAGTGTATATCTTCCAGTTCAACTGGATTTGTAAGGTAGAATTCACATCATGATTGTGGGAGAGAGGAAGCATTTTAGAACTAGAGAAAAGATGCATATTTCATCATTGTTACACTGTGTCCTGTCTGGTTCATCTCTTCCCCCATGACCCTTCTATAAAGAGATGTCACTTCTGCAGATGGACCTTAGGTCCCCAATCTGCACTCCCCCTCATTTATAATGATGTAATTTTTAGTTCTTTGATGCCTTTGACACCTTGTGGTCCCACCAGCTGGTGTGGTTCTTCTATGTGGGCTTTGTTGCTTCTGAGTTAGATGGCCACTTGTTTATCTTCAAGCCTTTAAGACCCCAGATGCTATATTTTTTGACAGCCAGACATCATCAGCTTTCTTTACCACATTTGCTTAGGCACATTTGTCTTCAGTGATCATGTCAGGAAGATGGGCATGCCATGATATGATTTTTGTTCTTGAAGCCCAATAACTGCTTCCATCGATACCTTGTGCACATGACCTCTTTAACATGTTGGAAACCAAGGATATTTTTTCAGAACTAAGATGAGCTTGACCCCAGCCAAGTATTTTCAATCATCTCATATAAATGTGAAAGTTGGACACTGAATAAGAAAGACAGAAAAAAATTGATGTATCTGAATTATGGTGATAGCAAAGAATATTGAAAGTACCATGGACTGCCAAAAGAACAAACAAATCTGTCTTGGAAGAAGTATGGCCAGAATGCTCCTTTGAGGCAAGGGTGTGAGACTTTACCCCATGTACTTTGGACATGTTATCAGGAGAGATCAGTGTTTGGAGAAAGATAGTATGTTTGATAAGGTACAAAAACAGGGAAAATGAAGAACACCCTTGAAAAGATGGGTTAATAAAGTGACTGAACCAATTGGGTCAAATAGAAGAAGCATTAAAGGCTGGGACAGGGTGGGGAGGGTTTTGTTTTGCTGTGTGAGTCTGAACTGACTTGATAGCACCAACAAGGACAAAGTGATGTTTGTTTGCAAAAGCACATGTCAAAGGATCCAACCAAGGTTGAGCCCCACTGGCATAGTGGTTGTGTGCGGGACTGGGATCCACAGGGTTGGTGGTTCAAATCCAGCAACAGCTCTCCAGGAGCAAGGCTAGGCCTCCTACTCCCACCAGGAGGCAATGATGCTCACACACTCACAAAAAAGGATCCAACTAGAGAAAGAAAAAGGGAGAACATCAAGTTGAAAGTCTTCCCTCATGGAATGACCTTACTGAAGACTCCTCATCTTTTTAACTTCCTTTAGTTAAAACCAAGGAGACCTGGTGGGGTATTGGGTTAAAAGGTGAGGTGCTAACAACAAGGTCAAAGATTTGAACCTACCAGTCTCTTTGAAGGAGAAAGATGAGGTCTTCTTCTTCCCTAAAGATTTAAAATCTTGGAAATCTAAAGGAGCAGTCCTACTGTGTCCAACAGAATCGACTTAAAGGCAGTGAGGTTGGGGTTTTAACTGAGAACAAACAAGTCATTGGGATTTTCTGGGATGTTCTCCTTTTGCAACTGTCCAATTATCTGGATGAAGATGCTCTGTATATGACATAAGTCAAGGAGCAGAGAAAAGCATTTCACACTGAATATGAGCTCATACCAAGTGACAGACACTTGGTTAAGTGTTTTAGACTAATTATCTCATTTAATTCTCATGTGGAAAATGAAGAAGGGTCATTGATACTACACTCCTTTTACCAAGTCGGGGGAAAGAGTTTCGGTGTCTAAGGTCCCAAAGTCCCTGAGAGGCAGAGTCAGGTTTCAGATCCAGGTGTGCCTCACGCCAGAGCCCAAGCTGTTATTGCCAGAGCCCAAGCTATTATTTGGGGTGCTGTCCTGCTAAGTGACATTTCCTAACAGCCCCTCCCTGTCTGCCCCGAGAGGCCAGGGCTATGCCAACAAAGATGCCAGAGCTTCTCAACCTGAAAAGGCCCATTCTGAACAGCTACAGATCTTCCAGGGTGTCTCCTCCCAGGGACAGGACGTGGGCAGCACGCTATCCTGGTAGGGGACACTGGGTGTGTGACATTGTGCTTCTCTTTGTTCTGTTTATTCATTGCCAGCAAAATGAAAATGAGAAAGTCTAGATACTGCACAAGTATTTCTGACATTGAGTTCCTGTTTTTTCATTCTTGAAATGGACACCACACAACCGAACGCCATAGCGATCTGGAAATGATTAGCTGAAAGCACAAGCGCTGGACTCTGAAGCCAGTCTCGCCTCCTCTCTGGGGTTTGGGGAGCGAATCTAGTCTGGTAGAAATGTGGTCACCCACAGATGAAGGAGTCCTGCCTCTGCTGCTTACTGACCTTTCAATTTCGACTTCGGCCATCGTGTTTAAGGTCTGTGACTTTGGGGCTCTTACCAGAAAAGGGAAGATAATACTTACAGAGCTGAAACGGTTCGTCATATACAAACTGATCAAAACCCGGAGAGCTCAGTAAATAGAGCTGATAGCAATTCAAGTACTTTCGGGCAGGTTGGCCTTGTCCCTATACAAAAATGACCCAGCCCCCATCACTGTCACCGTCCTCCCTCCTCTGTACTATAAAGCTGTTTGACATAGCTGTTAAAGGGCTTTCTTAGAGTCTTTACCAGCCATCGCAGATTGCTGGTCACTGAATAAAGTGCTTG
Organism: Nesogale talazaci; assembly: GCA_004026705.1. Taxonomy (NCBI): domain Eukaryota; kingdom Metazoa; phylum Chordata; class Mammalia; order Afrosoricida; family Tenrecidae; genus Nesogale; species Nesogale talazaci. Next base: position 57,758 of record PVJH01009472.1, read on the forward strand.
TGAAATGATTTGATCCCTGTCCTTATGTTTTGGAAGGATAATGACGGGCAATGCAAATCTGCTTGTTCCATTTTTATTACCTCATTTAAATCTTCCAACAACCCTGGTGATTTACGGGTCATTCTTTCTGATTTACAGATCAGGAGTCTACGATTTGGTGAGGTTAAGTAACTTGTCCAAAGTCAAATCATACATTTGTGGTGGAACGTAGATTTAAACTCAGAGTAGTCCAATTCCAAACAGGACTAGTTTTAAAAATCTAATGCCTGTTCCAAGTTTAGAATTAAGAGACAAAGCACAAAAATCAAAACAAGTACATAATGGCTGGTGTTTTGTTTAAAACACAACCAACCAACCAAGGCATGATCTGGGTTAACATGTTCAATCTCCACTCAACCCTTTCTCTTTCCCAACTTTTAAAAGTCAGAACTCCATTTACTCTAAGAAGAGTCCTTATCACCTTCACTCCATTAGTACTTGGTCTTGTGCCACCATCTGTGCTCTTATATCATTCCCTTTGTTCTCTTGCCAGCTACCCACCTTGACCTTGACGAGGTCTACCTCATCAGCTTATCCTTAACACCTAACAGACCACACTGGTTCTTCTATGACAGTTGTTACTGATAGGTGCTGTCTTATGGGACTGATACTCAATGGATGTCCATTAAGTGAATATATGAATATTCTACTATGTTTCATTGTGAAGAATAATAGAAAAAGTGTTAGAATATGCACCTATGACCAACTTCCTTTTATCAGGAAGTAGAAGCAATTCAAACTAGATTTGCACAAATAAATTGTAAAGATTAATGAATGAAAGTCCCCTGCATAAACCAGGTCTATAGAAGGTTCTGTGTTTGTAGCACATGCGGCTATTGTTTGCTATGGTAGGTAGATGGCCTTGAATGCATTATCCTATTTGTAACGTCAGTGACAGCAATTAGAGAACAGATTCAATTAATCACCAACAAGCAGTTTTATGGGCTGGAAGTAAATCAGCATTGGGTGCAAGAAAATCTTAATGAGAGTCTGCATAAAGCCTGAAAGAGGCCATTTGATGCCAACTAATTGATGATTAGAAGAGACTTTTGAGGGTCCAGGGCACACGCATACACATGTGTTTCTTGGGATTTCTCCCAAGTGTCAAAGAGGAAAAGGCATCGGAAAGTTGGAGCTGAAAGAAAGCAAACAGTGTGGGGCGGAGTGGTTCTGTTGACTTAACGATAACATCATTACAATCAGTCAGGCTGCTCATTCCAAAAGATGGGGATTTCTGGATTTATTCCTGTTGAACTAAACTAGAACTTCTGGGGATGAAGCTGGGGAATTTGTACTTTTAAGAGATTTGGCAGATGAGTCTTAAATATTTGTAAAAAAGAGATAGTGAATGACTACTTCTTAAATCCATGAAGCATGACAGATAGCCGCAGCATGGAAAGTGAAAGGTTTAAACATGACTGTTCTCTAAGAAGTGAGGCTCCCCACGGGGTACTGTGAAAAAGGCATTATGAAGTTAGGTGAGGGGAACAGATTGGTCATGGTCTGCGTAGGAGAGGGGATGTCACCCCAAATCTCCATGTGCACGCTCTCAGGCAGTCCGTTCTCTGCACTGTCCCCAGCCTCCCTCGGAGGGGAGAGCTCTCTCAGGTCTTTTTTCCTCCCGATGTCTCTGACTGCCCCTGCCTTCCAAATCCCATCTTTGATTCCTTCTAAAGGGAACAGACTCAAAGGGCTAATCTTTACATGAAGTTGACTCGAAATATTTTTAGTCACTACATCTCTGAATTTTAGGAGCTGCGCCAGTTTTGGTTTCTTTTAGATTTTGTGATCCCTGCAGGAAGATGCTTTCTCCACTTGACTTTCATTGGATGTTAATCAGGAAACCCGTTTTCTGGGATGGTGGCAGCTCATCTCTCTGACCAACAGGGAAATGGCAAAAGTGATCTTTAAAAAACTGTAAAAAAATAAATAAATCTAGGTTTCTTTTTAGAAGGCATGTGGAGAGGACAACATGAAAAATAGCTGATGGGATCAAATGCTGAATGAAGGTGAGAAAGTATGATGTGTTCAAAAGCAATGATGCAAATGCTGGAAATTATTCATCAATAAAGAAAAAAAAAACCAATGGGACATATATACAATGAAATCTTACTCTGCCCAAAAGAGAAATGAAATCCTGACAGATGCCACAGTGTGGAACTTCAAATTAGTCAATCACGAAAGGGCAGATCGTGTTTAACTTTACTAATATGCAAGACCTAGCCTAGGCCAAGAGACAGAAATGAGAGTTTCATGGAGATTATCAGGGCAGGAGGGAGGCAGGAAAAGGGAATGGATCTTAGTTTATCCAACAGTCAGTGTTTGTTTATGGTGATGGAAATTGGCAATAGATTTTAGTAATGGCTATATAATATGATTTAGGTAGTTGGTTTTACTGAATGATGAATGTGACTAAGATCAAATTGGCAATTATCTTCTATTTTTACAATAACCCCCCCCCCCCCCCCCCACAAAAACCAGTCAAACTAACAAACAAAAAAGACCGGGCCCTGAGGAGGTATTAATGACTGTCCACGGAAGGCATGAACCTGACTTCCCAAAGTAAAGGGGAAGGCTGACGTCAAGCAGGTATTCTCATGGGTTCATCAGAGGGGACTGTAGCTCAGGAACCAGGACCCCATTTAAGAGAAAGCAGAAAAGTGACGAACTGTCCCATTTGTGAAGGCAGCAATACAGGCTTCAACTTTGCAAGGAAATTTCCTAACACACCGTATGGCCCATTTCTGTCTTTTAACGTTAGAACAGTCCCCTAAAATAGGATTCTTACAAAAATAACATCCTTTTCCCACTCCAAGTCTCTTGGCATCTAAATGCTATTCTGAGTATTCTAGAGAGATAAATTAGTCAAGCTATTTACCACAATGACTGCCACTGCTGCAGCAATAGATAGAGCTTCCTTGGAGATGCCAAGAAGGGAACAAGGGTGTGGAATAAACCCTGGAAAACAAGCCCTGCAGACAAGTCCGCTTTGGGCTCCAGGAGGACTTGGAGGGTAGCCAAGGCTTTCCCAGTGGGGGTCGGGTATATGGGGTATGGGAAAAAAATGGGCCTTTTCTCCAAAGTTTTATTTTAAAATCGCATGCTAGTGCTATAGTGGACTTGTTCAATTATTTTGAATGCGCTGGTGTGGCTTTTCTCAAAGCAAGTAAGAAGCCATCCATGAATTATAAAAATCTTTCAGTCTCTAGGATAGCTGTCTTTGTTTAATGTAGTATCTATCTGGTTCCCACCTGGGCTTTGAACTAGTTCATTCCCTGTTGAAAATTTGCCTTTCCACCCCAGACAAAACTGAATCTGAATCTTAAAGGATCACCTGGGGGATCTTGTTAAACTGTAGATTCTGATTCCAGGGGTGGGGGGATGAGGTGGGGGGTGTCGGAGAAAGGCAAATTCTCAGTGGAGGATTGAAATTGAAGCAGACTGAACTGGTTCAAAGCCCTGGTTCTCATTGTCAGGGAGAAGAGAATTGTCTTAAACACGCCTGTCATTACAAACAACTCCCATGAACTCAGAGCCAATGCCTCAGACAGCACAAGACTGCGCTCCACCCCTTCCTCTTGGGATACTGCTGACTCCTTCCTTTTTCCACATGTATTCTGATCCAGTCTGGGACCCCAGGAATAAACTGGAGGTTTGCTAGTCTCCCACCTCCCCCGGCCCTGTCTCCAGCATGCTCAGGGTCACTATGTGGATGAGACTTGGAACAGAGTTCAACCCACAAACCATCTGCTCTGTAAGAATGAGAGGGACTTGCTGAGCCCCGGTGGCGTAGTGGTTGTGCGCGGGACTGCGGCCCACTGGGATGGAGGTTCGATTCCAGCTCCACAGAGCAAAGGCTGGGCCTCCTACTCCCACCACCTGAGGGCAGTGATACCCCCCCCCCAAAAAAAAAAAAAAACCCAGAAATTTTCCTACTCCCACGACCAGAGAGCAGTGATGCCCCCCCCCCCAAAAAAAAAAAAGAATGAGAGGGGCTTCTTCACGACACCCTGACCCCTTCCCCAGGTTAATGAGTTGAAAAGAGGAAAGAGTGATAGAAGGGATGGAAGAGTTAGCCTGCTGCTACTCAAAATACTAGAAATATAACACATTTTAAGATTTAGTAATTGAAAATTCCAAATATAATGGCCCTCTCCCTTGCAGTAAAAATTCCTTTTAAGTTTAATCAATAGGGCTGGTCATGAAGAACCTCCCCCCACACACACACCCCTGCTACCACTTTCAGATAAACAGTGGAGCTTTGTGCTTCAGGGGACAGTGGCCTTGCTAGGGAAAATGTATGTATGGACAATTGTTCTCTGTGATCACCACAGAACCTGCTTTTGGGTCATATAGTTTGTGATCTATCACGTGCTTGATTTTTACTGGATTTCTGAAGTAATTTGAACATAGCAAACCCAGCATTTCCTTCTGTTTTGCGCTTGAGGAATAAATTTGTTTGTCAAATCAACTTGGTCTCTTTTGCTGAAACAGTAACAGACCATCCCAGACCTCTGGCAACAAGAGGCCTCCGGGGAGGTGTTCTGGGTCTTCCATTCTCATGTCAGAAGTGATCCAAAATAAACCCACCGCCTTGGCTGACTGGCATTATCTATTAAAAGACTACTGGTGAAAACCCACACATCCTTTGACCTAGTTTCAATTTGGTCATTGTTTCAGTGTTGGTAAACAAGGGTAGGGTGGGGCTTAACTTTGATTCATCCAGTCCCTCCCCTTTCCAGCTAAGGCCACACTGTTTTGATTTCCTTATGCTTAAATATTCCCAGTGTGTGTGTGCATGCTCATATAGTCAGTTACATGTGCCTTTTAGGTTGGTTAAAGGCGGTTGAGCACCGAAAACATAGGACATCAAACAGGGCAACTACTGTCTTAATATAATTTCACAGGGTCACTAAGAATTCACATTGATCCAACCAATGGGGAGAAGTCAAATTGCATTATTTGAGGATTAAATTAGTTAGAGTCTGCCTATCACCTATTGCTATAGACATTTCAAAGTCTACAGATTTGGTTTTTTTTTTTTTTAGTATCCTATAGTTGTAATTTTCATACAGGCCTGATTATTCCCTCAAAGGATGATGATGAACTTTGCAAATTGCTCTCCTTTAATTTAACAGGTATAGTTGTTTGGGGTTTATTTGTTTTTTTTTTTTTTTAAGGATTCATTTGGTTATTTATTTTAAAGAAACCTAGGTCAGATTTATATTAAAAAAAAATCTAAACAAACCTTGTATAACCTTTAGAGTGGAACAAAAACGACATTTTCCCTGCAAGTACTGCCCTCATACTCAAAAGCATGGACAGTACATCCGACTACGTGTGTCTATTGCCATGGCCCCTATCACCATGGCAGCCGAGCAGCCAATCAAGTTCATCACGCTACCCTGGGCTGCTTCCTAAGAGCTTTGCTTCTGAATAGATGGGGAAGTTCCTGGTGTTTTTTGTGTTTTCTTTCTTTTAAAAAGAGACCATGAAAACCTCCCCTTCTGCCTCCCATCCAACAGATAACTGTTGCCAAACACTGTCTAATAATGCTGAAAACAACTCCCCAAACAAAACAGAACCAGCTCCCCCTCCAAACCAGTTAGAGAAGCTGTTTTTTGGAAAAGCATTTCCAACCTTCAAGGCCATGCAAAACATTCTTTCTCCCTCAGAACAGCGGGTGGACTGGAAGCGCTGATGGCAGTCCAACACGTAGCCCACTCCGGCAGTAGGGTTCCTTCTATTTGGCGATAAAAGCTTTCCAAACTCATTGTCATCGAGTGGACTCCAATGTCCAGCTACCCTAATGTGCAGAGTAGAAATGGCTCTGTGGGGATGGGAGAGGGAAAATCTTTACTGGAGCAGAAAGCCTCGACTTGTTCCCAAAAAGTGGCTGCTGGTTCCAAATGGCTGACAGTCCAATGCTATAATCTGAAATTGTGCATAACCTTTACTATGGCAATTCTACTTAGAGGAATCTGTCCAGATAAAGGAATTTTAAATATATACAAAGCTTTATAAGCAATGTTGTTTATGAGGGCCATAGTTAAAATGGAAGAAAACACAGTCTAAATGCTCATCCTCAGAGAATGTGTAGTAAATAATGGGAGAGTGTTAGACTTCTTATTTATCCCTTCCTTAAATTCATGCTGATGAAGAACTTTCACAACTTTTGATAGCATATTTTTAAAATACACAGCATGATAACGACTTTAGAAAATAACTATAGGACAACTATCTTTAAATACTTTGAGAATTTGACTGTGGTCACCCTAGGTTGGACTGTGGATAATCGTTATTTTGCCTTTTAAGTTTTCTTTGAGACGTGTGTGGGGGTGCTAGCAGGGTGCGCAGCTACTCCCATACCCTTGACCGAAGGACGGTCCTCCTATCCGGGAAGGTCGTCCTCTTCAACCGGGTGTGCAGCTCTGGGTGGGATGCACATGGAGCGGTGAGGGAGGAAGGAGACACCTGCACAGCCTGCCAGATCAGTCGAATCAACCCTGGTGATCAGTGGGGTGGCAGATGTCACAGCCAGATCGCCCTCACATCCAAGTTTTCTTTCCTAATGGTATTTGTGTCTGTCACTATATTCTCATTCTCTTTCTTTTTCTCTTTCCCTCCATTCTAAGTGTCCATAGTACAACTAAAATCGACTTTGCTTTCCGTATATCGTTTGCATGACATTTAGAATTCTACAGGCATCCACCCATCAACTTTCACTGAGCATGTATTATCACCACCCCTCTCCGCACGCCATCATGATCTCAATTCTACACTACAAATCCGGCTAGACCAGAGGATGTACACTGGTACAGAGAGGAGCTGGAAACACAGGGAATCCAGGACAGATGAACCCTGCAGGACCAGTGGTGAGAGTGGTGACACCAGAAGGGTGCAGGGAAGGTGGGGTAGAAAGGGGGAACTGATTACAAGAATCTATATATAATCTCCTTCTTGGGGGACAAAGAAAAGTGGGTGATGGGGAGGTTGGACAAGGTGAGATATGACAAAATAATAGTAATTTATAAATTATCAATGGTTCCTGAGGGAGGAAAGTGGGGACGGAGGGGGAAAAATCAGGAGCTGATACCAAGGGCTCAAGAAGAAAGCAAATGTTTTGAGAAAAATAAGGGGAAATGTACAAATGTGCTTGACATACAATGGATGGATGTATGGATTGTGATAAGAGTTGTATGAGCCCCCAATAAAAAAAATCTTAAGAAAAAAGCTACTAAAAAAAGTTACATGAAAGAAACTATTTGGTAACATTCACTCTGGTTGCTAGGCGGTTCTGCTCACCACCATTCTTTCTTACCAAGGCCTTCTTTTGGTTTTAATCTGTGACTGGTTCCGAATTCTATCCAACATTCTCCTTCATTAGAAATCATAAATTGGCATCCAGGTTTTGCTGCATCACACTGAATTAATACATGAATGTGTCAGTGGAAATACATAAGAAAATGGTATTTGTTTTCATGTGCTAACACCATGACTTATTTTCTGACAGAAATATTCCCCCAAATCATCTTAGGGTAAGGGCAAAGTGAGAACTTACTTGTAGGCTTAAATTATTTGCGAGAAATGACTGATATGGAAAATATGACACAACTGACATGATACAGATTCCTTATCAATCTCTATTTGCTAATTCGGTGAACATTTAGTACTAGGAATTCCTTTATTTTTAACTTGAGTTGAAAGCAGCTGGGTGAGAGTGTATCTCTTGCCTGTCTCCCAAACACATGACAGCATACTTTCCTGAGATCCATGCACTCTGGGACAGAATGCCACAAACGATGCTGTTTACCACATTCTCTGAAAACCCCCTTTGTCCCTCCGGTCAGCTGAGCTAAGTTAAAGATCTGTTTATCTATTTCTGCTTCCTGAAAGGTTAGATACACTACTAGCTCAAAAGCAGGTCTCTTGAAGGACTCCTTTCTTTTTCTTTCGAATCACTCTCTTCTCTCCAGTCCCTTTGGTTTCAGGTGGTTGACCTTATTAGTCAAAGATGTTTTTGGTTTTTGTCTACCATGAAAGAAAACCGATGGCCCAGCTAATTGATTCTTTTTTGGCTTTCTCTTCTTGCTAAAGCCAACTTCCATTTTCTCCGAAGAGTACCCTGGTGCTTTCATGCTTTGTGGGATTCTCGGAGTATCCAGGTATCATACTTGAGCTGCTTTCACAAATGTACATTATTTTAGTAGCTGACTTTTGCAGCTAGAGAAACCTGCACATTTACTCTTTTGTGCATAAATAATCTAGCTAAATGTATACCGTACATATTTAGTCGGCAGTGGTGTATGGCACTTGGTGGGTGTTAACTAGAATAAACCTTAACTTTTTTTCTGGAAGTTAGAGTTTTCTTCATGTCACCTCCTTTTTCTTAATTCTCTGTTTAGTTAGGGTGGTTACCATGACCTACCTAAGTGGTAACCTATCTTGCAACTACTCCTTAATTTTAGTCTATATCTATACTTTTAAAATGTTTTAAACCAATGCCTATTCATTTTGTATTTTTTTAAGAGCTATCATTAGAATGCCTCTGCTTTGCTCACAGGATGATTCAAAAATGTATATGATTTGTAACATTTGTGACATGCCTGCTGATATGAACAGTCAACATGGGCATGGCTGCTAACCAGAGGTTGTAAAATACCGTCAGGGGATGTCCCAGGAGAAAGGCCTGCTGACCCGTCTGCAAATCCAGCCCCCAGACCCAGCGAAACACAATTCTCCCTGGTCCCACACAGAGTCCCTATGAGTTGGAGTTAACTTGACAGCAATTCCTTCACTTTGCTTTTTTAGAAACAGGATCTATAGCATTATAGGATTTTAATTCTTTAAATACTATCCATTACAGAAATAAAAGTGTGCTGCAAACCAAAGACAGGACAATAAAACCCTATATCACGCAATTCCTCCAGTGAGCAACAGAAAAACCATCAAGCTCCTTTGAGTTTTCTAATAATTTTTTTTCAACTTCTTTTGCATTTTAAAACTCAAAAGAATCACTGTTTCTTATATTTCAGTCTACCTCATTCTTGAACTTAATTTTGTTTTGCTAGCTTGCCTCCTTAAGAACGTCCTTTTCCCTTTCCGAGGGTGCATTTGCAGGGGTTAACTTTTAGGATCTGCATGTAAGAAACAATAATGATTTCGCTACTAAATCAATGGTAGCTATAGTGCGTACAGACGTCTAGGTTTAAAATAATTTCTCCACATAAATCTGAAATGTGTTGCAGTGCATTATTTGGTTTGGCACCTTTGTAACGCCCACAAACTGACTTGGGAGAAGTATTCAAATGAGGTTGACGCACTCTAACATGGGGATTGGTCAGTTTTGCCATCATGTTGGGCTAAAAATGAGGCATCTCCAAAGGGAGGATCTCACTGTCACCAAGAAAGAAGAGCCAGTGTAGAGTACAACCCTTGGACCCCTGCACACCAAATTCACTGGTCCTAGGAGTCAGAGCACCGCGGACCTGAGAGTTGGCGAAGTGACGGCAGAGGCAGAGGCAGCAGCACCGAGAGCGAGAGCATGAGGCAGAACAGCAGGCAGCCTGCTCCACAGAGGGAGAAAGCTGAGGGCGTTCGGGCAGGCGAGTCCCTTGCAGACAATCGAGGAGCCGGGTTTGCTGACACACGGCATTGGAGCTAAGTGCCTTCGCCCTCTGGCTGAGATTTACCGCCCAGTGACATGCCATCCTGGGCATTTACTAGCAGCACGCACTAAAGGAGCTTGGAACATCGTCTGAGCAGGGCACAGGACAAGGGACTGCGTCATTGAAAGGCCGAGCACCAGACCTCTGTGTGTCTGTGGGACACCGTCCAAAAGCGGAGCACCTGCCTAAAGGAACTGTATTCTGGGCATTTCTATCTTGAATCGTAACTCGAATAAACCCCGTAACCATGCATTTGTTTGTGAATTGTGTATGATCACTGCACTGAGCCTAGCAGAGAAGCAGGGAGTGCTTTGGGAGAGCTAGTTGGTGCCCAAGTTGGTAAAGCAAGTTGGAGGGTGGAATCATGGCTGGCCTCTGCTTCACGGGAGCCAGGCTTGCTCTGAGGAGCTTGCTCCCTTCCCCTTGTAAAGTCAGAGGGGACCAGATGTCCCGATCAGACTTGTCTGACAGTCCTCTCTCTTCACAGGCCATCTTCTCCCCTCATTCTGGGAAGTTACAGCCTCACACTTCTAGAACTTCCCGAGATCTTATCTTGCTATTGTCTTTTCTCACACACCTCAGTGTTTGTTTGTTTGTTTGTTTTTTGTGGGCATCACTGCTCTCTGGTGGTCGTGGGTGCTACCCAGTGCCACTCGAGAGCCGCCGCCGGATTTGAACCGCCAAGCCCACGGGCTGCAGTTCCGCACTCAACCACTTACGCCACCGGGGCTCAGCCCACCCACCTCAGTGTTTTTAATACATGTTTTCTACCTGAGTCAGCAGGTTTTTCTAATGCTCAGGGATATTTGCATCATCTGTTACTATATAAACGATGATTACTTCCTCTCATCCACTATTTTCTGAATCCGGATCCAAAGAAATGGTGAACCCAAGCACTCTGGGGGCAGAAAGAAGTTCAGCCTGTCGGAGTCACACACAGAATGCCAGGCTAGCTGAAGGAAGGTGGTAGGAGGTGAGGGCCAGAGCTTGCAGATCCCTGGCTACAGCAGAGAACTGGAAGACACCAGGAAGCCATGGAGTGGCCTTCAGTAGGCTGCCGGCATTTCTGGATTAGGGTTCCACACACGAGGCAGGGTTGGAAATTTGGCCAATTCATCTCAAGCACATGTAGAAGCCATGTGAAAAGGAGCCTGTCGGGGGTGTGAGTGTAAGCCAAGAGCCCACTCAGAAGTCTTGCCAGCTTTAAAACCAGTAGGCCAGTTGCTGGTGATTCCATTCCAATTTATGGTGACGGCCCGATGGCATCGTGCTTACAAGGTGGGCTGCTAATGGCAAGGTGGGCAGTTTGAAACCACCAGTGCTCCGTAGGTGAAAGAGGGGGCTTTCCACTCCTGTGAACGGTTACAGTCTGGGCAACTCACAGGGGCTATTCTAGCCTGTCCTCCAGGGTCGCGCGAGTTTGCACCAACTGGCTGGCAGTGAGAGAGAATGAACACGCAGGCAGCAGAAACGAAGACCAAACAGAACTCTGCAGGGGAGCAGAGGACAGAGAAGGGTGCTTCATACTCTGGGCTGTGACCTCTCAGAAACACACATCAGGTCTGTCTTCCTTTCAAAGGGCCAACATTTCCATCAGGAGTCTAGTGCTTAACTGTCTGCGCCACCCAGGGATTCCTTGGGCGATACTTACCCTCTGCCAGAGTCAATTCCGACGCATCAGTTCAATGCAATCACCGCCAGAGAGATGATTCCTACTCAGAGCGACCCCAAGAGCAGTGTTTCCCAAAGTGGACGATGCCCTCCCCCTCAAACCCCCCCCCCTCCACCACCCCCACCCCACCCCCGGGTCACTGGCACAATCCAGAAGGCTGCAAAATCAGATAAGCAAAGCAAATGGCTCACCATGAGTCAACAGAAAGCCCAGTCTGTCTCTGGTGGAGTGCCAGTGAGCTACGCATAATATACAAGTTTTTCTTTGCTGGGTGTTGGACGGGGGGTGGGGGTCGGGGAGCTTAAAGGTGGCACACTGAGTAACTTTTCTTTTTCTCAAAAAGGAATGGTAGGCCAAATAGGTTTGGAAACCCATGCTATTTATATAGGATTACCAAGACTATAAATCTCTCTGGGGGCAGAGCGCCTCTTCTTTGGAGGAGCAGCTAGTGGGTTTGAACCCCTGACCCATAGCTCGGGTAGCACTCCAGCACTTACCCAACGGTGCCACCAGGAAGTTGTTAAAAACAAAGATCAAAAATCAGCAAAGTTCTATGTTCAGATAATTGAATTTGGCCTTTCGCTGCTGTTTCCTATTTTTCAGAAAGTGTGATGTAACTTGATTCCAAGTCCAATCCAGAGCTCTCTCTCTCTCTCTCTCTTTCGCCTCTGCAAGGCGACTTCAAAATGATCATGGGAAACTCCAGTCTTTAAACTCCAGTTTTCCGTGAACTTTTGAAGTCCCCTGTGTATCCAGGCAATTCCACTACCGAAGCCTACAGGCAATAAAATAATTCTGGGGACTCCACATAAAGACTGGTCTATCTCACAGTGGGGAGAGGAGTGGATTCCAGCCAGAGGGAGGAAGGAGCTGGCCTGCTCATTGGCATCTCATCTTCAGGCTCAGAATCTGCTCAGAGACTTGGTCATCTCTGGGGGTGCTTTTGTTCACACCTCCTTCTGGTTTAAAGGAGCCACATCTCAGAAGCAAATGGGCCCCCGTTTTGTTTCTGAATACCACATGTCAGTATAAAGGCCATCCATGCCTTGCTGGGAGTGCTTGCTACACACTTCTTATTCTTCTGCTAATCACTCACTACTTGGCTTCTTAAGACAGGATTTGTTATTTTTGCATCAATAAAATATTGATCTGGCTCAGTGTTTAATGAAGGGTAATGTAATGCAAGAATGGGAATTAAAAACAGATCAGTCACCCTTCCTTCACAGCATGTTTATTTCCTGAAACCCAGAGAACCATGTTCAAGACAGATGGAGGGGGGTGGACATCACTCCCAGTGGGCACAAGTGATTGACACACACCAAAAGAATGGAAGGAAGAGGGCTGAACCCCGGTGGCGTAGTGGTTGTGTGCGGGACTACGGCCCACTGAGACGGAGGTTCAATTCCAGCAGTGGGGCTGGGCCTCCTACTCCCACCACCGGAGAGCTGTGATGCCCCCCCCCCAAAAAAAAAAAAGAAAAAAAAACTTTATATAAAAAAAAAAGAATGGAAGAAAGAAACATCTCGCATGTGTTTGCCCACTTATATAAAGCAATCTTAAATTGAAAATGAGTCTTATCACAAGATATTTCCTTTAATAAAGGACAATGTCTTTCTCCTAACATACTTCTGAAAATCTGCTTGGTGCAAAACCATTAAAAACACATCAGTTATAAAATCAAGACAATGGGCTGAGCCCTGGTGGCATAAGTGGTTGAGTGCGGGACTGTGGCCCATGGACTTGGTGATTCAAATCCAGTGGCGGCTCTCAGCAGCAATGCTGGGTAGCTCCCATGACCACCAGAGGGCAGTGATGCCCCCAAAAAACAAAACAAAATTAAAAAATCAAGAAAATGCCACATGGTGTCTAAGAGCCTCAATGCTCTGAGTTTATCTTCTGCTAGATTCTTATGCTTTGTATGTCATTCACAGTTGATGGTTAAGCTTCTCACATCCTGCATCGATTTAAAAGTGGGACATGCAAATATCTGATTATATCATTCTCGGAAGCCTGATCCACTCTTTTGAAGAGTTATAGTCTCAGAAACCCACGGGGACAGTTCTACCCTATCGGATAGGGTCACTATGCACTGGACTCAACTCAATGGCAGTGGGCTGTTTTGCTTGTTTGGGAGGTAGCTTGTGAACTTGTACCAGCTCACGACTGCAAACCGTGGAGGGACTACGGACAGGGCTGGGAACCAAAGGATCACGGAGAGAGCTGGTTGGATTCTAGAGGGGACAGCATATGGAAGTTCAGAAAAGGAAAGGGTGGGCACCCTCAGACAGAAGGAGGTCTAGCATGAAGCTTTCTAATTCCTCCTTTATTGTCTTACTGTCCTGGGTGGGTCATTGTCGGCCGTGTCACTAACGTGGGACTTTTTAGACAGCCAAACTAACTTCTTAATACGCTCGTGAGTATTTTCGCTCCTGTAGAGAGAAGCTACAGAGAAATGTCTGGAGAGGCAAGGCCAGTTGGTGCCGGTGAGGCTGAGCGAGAGGATGGAGGTGGTAGGATAAGGAAACAGATGTATCAATAATTAAACCTGGGAAGTTGAACAGATTCTTCTCAGGACTCATAATGATCCCAAACCACACCTACTGCCATCGAGTTGACTCGAGCTCAAACAATCCCATGCAGGGTTTCTGAGGCTGTCCATCTTTGTTTCTGAGGCTGACCAGACAGACATCTTGCTCCCAAGGAATGACTGGGTGTCTGAACTGCACGACTTGCCATTAGTGGTTAAACACTTACCCAACAGCGCCACTCAAAGATGAAGCAGATGCAAATTAGAAAAAATGAAATTATTCAAATATCACAATCAGATCAACCGACTGGAGACTGTTACTCTTAACTGAAAGTGTATATATTTTTTAAAATGCTTGTGTCATTTTCTTTGTTGTTCAAGTGCCACAGAGCCGTGCATCAGAGGCACAAAAATCAGAGACTTGTCAACTCATGGTCCAAACCAGCGGTTCTGAACCTGTGGGTCACCACCCCTTTGGGGATAGAACGACCCTTTCAGAGGGGTTGCCTGGTTCATAGCAGTATCAAAATTACAGTGATGAAGTAGCAGTGAAAATAATTTTTCAGTTGGGGGAGGTTACCACAACATGAGAAACCATATGAAAGGATCGTGGCATTAGGAAGTTTGAGAGCCACTGGTCTAAACCTTAATAAATGTCATAGAATCAACATTACAGACTCACGACACCTGTGGGCCTGCTAAACTCCAAGTTGGTGATTCAAATCCATCAGCTGCTCCTCAGGAGAACTCTGCTCAGAAACCCACAGGGGTGGTTAGTGCTACTCTGTCCTCTCTAGGGTCACTGTGTTGGAATCAACTCAGGCAGTGAGTTCTCGAGAAGCACAACATAATAAAAAGCCCATCACTAGGTGAAGCAGCACCCCCTCTCAGGGAGGAGAGGAATCGGTCAGGGTACAGTGTGACAACAAGGAGGTATGCAACTTTCCTCTAGTTCCCAAATACTTGCTCCCACCCACTATCATGATCCCAGTTCTACCAGGCAAACCTGGCTAGACCAGGGCATGTACACTGGAGTCAGAAGCATGGGGAATTCAGGACAGATGATCCCTCTGGGACCAGTGGTGGGTGTGGTGATACCGGGAGGGTGGAGGGAGGGTGGAGTGGAAGGGGTAACCAATTGCAGGGATCCACCTACGAGCTCTCTGGAATACACAGCGGGGAACTGGGTGAAGGGACACAGCAGACTGAGTATGATATGAAAAAGCAATAACAATGTGTAAATTATTAAGGGTTCATGGGAGAGGGGAAGAAGAGAGGGAGGGGAAATATGGGGAGCTGGTACTGGAGGTCTAAGTGGAGGGAGAATGTTTCAGGGATGATGATGGCAACAGGTGTGCAAATGTGGTATGCATACAATTGACGTGTGTTGATCATGATGAGAGTTGAATGGGTCGTCAATGGAATGATTTTTTTAAAAGGGGGGGGGGAGAAGCTTATCCTAAGGGTTCAAGTAGAAAATATTTGGAAATGAAGATGACAACATGTGTACAAATGTGCTTGATACAAAGGATGCACTGAATGTTATAAGAGCTTTAAGAGCCCCCAATAAAATTATTGGGAAAAAACCGTCAAGTTTGCTGTAATACTTTTGAACATCATTTTAAGATGCCTAGTTTATAAGTGCTATACAATACTTCGGTTTGAATCACAGTGAAAAGACATGTCAAAATTTGTGAGAATTTTTTATGTATGTCAAATTTGGGACCAGGGGATTGTTGAGTGACATCTGACAGAGGCAGACGATGAAACTGTGTGGTTGTCTTAGTTATGTAGTTGAACTAAGAAGTCTAAGAAGTCTAAGAAGAAGCAATAACTGTATTCCAGCATCACGTTTGAACCACCACTTGTTTGTCAGCACCACGTTTAAAGATTAAAAGCATGCCCAACCCTTCTATTTTATATATGCAAGCCCAAGGTTGTACACCCATCCCATGAGAGCAGGTGCTGTGAAGTGGGCAGAGATGTTGCGAGAAGCCACCGGCTTGGTTCGGACTCCTCTCGGGACCAGGTACATCAGATGGAAACACTGCCCAGCCCTACTCTGTCCTCATAATTCTTCCTAGGCCCATGGTGGCAGCCACTGTGTCAGTCCATCTCGGCAAGCGCATTCCTCTTTGTCTCTATACCTCTACTTAACCAAGTCTGGTGCCCTTTCCCAGGGACTGGTCTCCTAACAAAATGTCCAAAGTATGCAGATGAAGCTACCCAGCTTGGGTCTCTATGGACGGCTACATATTACACCACGGCATGGTGTAATGACATGGCTTCACAGGTGCATTACAGACCCACTGTTTTCCTTCAAGGGCTATGTGGTGCCATGAACTACTTACGATGGTACTTCTAGCCATAGTTTTTGTAACTCTCGTCCAGTGACTGGATGGGAGTCTGCAAATGAAGTGCAGCTGACAAGCTTGTTAATAATGTAAAGAAGGGGCAAGACACCCTGGGAGGCGGGGAGACCATACGAATAAGATATGTGGAAACCTAAAGAGGAAATTGTTCAGTTCTCCTGTCCCAGTAAGCTTAAGGTGTTGGCTAAGAATATTGAAATAACTATAGGGTTCCAGGAGGATAAACAAATCTATCTTGGAAGAAAAACAGTCAGAATGATTCTTAGAAGAGAGGATGGCAAAACTTTGTCTCGTGTACTTTGACCATGTTGTCAGGAAGGAGCAATCCCTGGGAAACGATACCATGCATGGTTAAATAGGTCAGCAAAATAGAGGCGGGCCTTCCCTCAAAGGGGTAGACCTGATGACTGTCACAATAGGCTCCAGCATGGCAATAAATGGGGCAGTGTCTCTTTCTGTTGTATAGGAGGTCACTATGAAGTGAGACCAAGGAGGTCGCACCTAAGAACAGCAGAAGCAGCTACACTTAAAGAGAAATGGACCCAGCGGTTGAGAGCTGCCGGAACAATAGGAACCGCGGGACAGACACCAGAAAGCCAGGGGCTGATTGGGAGTGGGGAGGCCTGCAGACCCACTGAACAACATTCTGAGTTACACCATTCTGCCTCTGCCTCTGGCAGGACCCACTGGAAGAAGGGCCCTAGCAAGGCCTGGTGCCAGAGGGTGAGAAGAAGCTGTGCTGGTTGAAACACTGTGCCTGGAGGTGTTCCTGCTACTTCCAAGTTGATCTGTCCAGAGCTGTCCCCTGTTATTTCTCTAAGAAACCACTGAACTGTGAGTCCAGCTTGTGAGCTCTGTGAGACACTGTAGTCAATGACCGAGGCCAAAGCTGGGAGAACCGAGGGGAAGGACATTGCTGATGTTAGAGATGATGAGGTGGGGCAGTGATTTGGAAAAGGTGGGCATTTGGGACATCTTTAACCTCTGCCTCATGGGAACCAGCTTTGTGCCAATCCTTATAAAACACATGAGACATTTAGGTCACCAGACAGGTTTTGCTTTGTAACAAAATGACCAGCCTGAGTTGTAACAGAGAACTCTAAACAGCCAAGGCATTTTCCTCTCTGAATCAGAAGACTCGGAGCTTGCTTCTTTCAGATTCCACAGGCAGCACTTTGCAAGGTCAAGCCTCCACTATACATGAAAGTACAAGACTTTCCCGTTCAGGGTCAAGTGTGCATCTCGAGAGAGAGCTGGGGAGCCGAAAAGCCTGTAGACATCCAAGGAGGAGTCTGACTTCAGCTGGAATGCCGGCTGGCAGGTGCATCGTGCAGGCACGGCTGTCTGCTCCTGTGCTTTCCTCTCTCCTTCCCTCACCATGCTTACCCATGTGCTGACTCTGGGCTTTTCCACATGACAGGCATGTGAGGGAACGTGGTGCTTGCCGCATCTGGGAGGAAACTTAAATGTGACGGTGTTGCTTCACTGAGTCACTCTCGTTTCAACCTGGCCTCAAGAGAACAGCAGGCCCCAGGGAAGGACGGTGCCTTTGCCCTGAATCCCAGAATGAAAAGCCCTCTGGAGCTGAACCATGCTGAAAGAAGGCCCCAGCCCGAACGGTAATGTGCACATAAAGATATGAAAAAGTGTCTTGCAAGTCATTAAGATCTGGGGATTGTCACTACTGAACACAAGTGGGGGCAGCCTCTGCTTTAGTGAGTGACACAACCACACCAGATGACATCCTATTTCATGCACATATACTAAGGATGAGTTGGAGACTCAAGTCGTAATTGAGGCTTTCGTTCCTAGACCTACCTTGATGTACAGTAGAGAGAAAGTAGCTGAACGAAAAGATCCTAGCATTTTATAGCTTGAGTCTCCAGAAAGTGATATTCTACCTTGGCCCCCAGTCTTATATGCACTGACCGTGTATTGCAAAGACGGGCCTGGGGAGATCTTAAGCAGCAATGATGGAAAAGAAAGCTGAAGGGTGTCTGACCCGACGCCAAGCAGAAGGACTCTCCGCTCTCATCACGAGTACATACCTCGAGCTGGCAAACCGTCCCAGTAACTTGACTCCATCAATCCTCTTTCAGTTCAATAGCCACCTGGACATGGTCCCCCAATGGTACAGCAAAGCATCAAGGGAAAATGTGGGCAGGTTTTTCTTTTTTTTAATCATTTTATTGGGGGCTCATCCAACTCTTATCATGATCAATACATACATCAATTGTATGCAGACCACATTTGCACATTTGTTACCATCATCATTTTTGAAACATCCCCCTTCTACTTAGGCCCTTGGTATCAGCTCCTCATATTTCCTTTCCTTCACCATTCTCTCTTCCCCCACGAAACCTTAATAATTTACAAATTATCATTATTCTGTAATTGTACACTGTCCGATGTGTCCCTTCACCCACTTCCCTGTTGTCCATACCCCAGAGAGAAGGTCATATGTAGATCCCTGCATTTGGTTCCCCCTTCCTACCCCACCTTCTCTCCAACCTCTCAGTATCACCATTTCCACCACTGGTCCTGAAGGGATCATCTGTCCTGGATTCCCCATGTTTCTGGCTCCAGGATATATCCCCTAGTCTAGCCGAATTTGTACGGTAGAATTGAGGTCATGATAGAGAGTGGGAGGAAGCATTTAAGAACTAGAGGAAAGTTGCATATTTCAATATTGCTACACTGTACCTTTTCATTTACCCGTTAGTCTGACGTGGCTCCTAGGACAGGAATCCTTCATTTTCTTGTGCTTCACTTCATTGCACTAAAGGGAGGTTTGTGGCAACCCGGCAACCTTGTGCTGAGCAACATTTCCCAAGAGCATGTGTGCTCCTCATGTCTGTGTGTCATGATTAGGTCATTGCCACAGTATTTCAATCATTTTTTATTGTGCTGTTATACACTGAATAGACTTGGGTATAGTGTCAACATAGCTCGTATATGCACTGGGAAAACAAAAATCCTGGTCTGGAACTGAACCCACAATATCTCTACATTTTTTTAAAGGACACTTACACTAATCCTTTAGGACAAAATCGTGCTGCCCCGCGGGTTTCTGAGGGTGTGGCTCTCCATGGAGACAGGCTACCGTGCTGTTTTCAGCAGCAGCTGGCGGTTTCAGCCTGATGCTGCTCTCTCGGGTGGCTGCTGGGGGCTCCAGCCCTGGGGCCCTCCCGGGCTCGCTGGTTCCCAGTACAGACCAAACAACCCCTGTCATCCAGTCAAGTCCGACGCAAGACAAAACCAAACGCCCTGCCATAGAGTCAATTCCCATTTACAAAGACCCTATAGAACAATGGAGAACTGCCCCTGTGAGTTTCCCTGGCTAGCTCTTGATGGGAGTAGAAAGCCTCCTCCTTCCCCCCATGGAGTGGCTGGTGGCTTCCAACGGCTGACCTTGCAGTTAGCAGCCAAGCCCACAGCACACGATGCCACTTAGGCTCTGTGTAGCAAGCCCAGAGGTCAGGTGAATGGCGCCTCGGGGTTTCCAAGATTGTGAATCCTTATAGGTAGACAGCTTCACCTCTCGTGTGCAGAGGCTGGTGGTTTAGAACCACTGACCTCAAGATTAGCAGTCCACTGCCTAATCCATAGCACCACCAGTGTTCCTCAGTCCCTAAAATAAACAAAAACCAAAGTCATGGTCATCAGGTCAATCTGAACTCACAGTGACTTCATAGGGCAAGGAGAACCACCCCTTTCGTTTCCCCTCACTTTCAGGATTTATGGGAGTAGACAGGTCCCTCTTGCTCCTGTGGAGTGACTGGCAGGTTTGAACAACTGACCTTATGGTTAACAGCTGAATATGCAGCCCATGATGCCACCAGGGTTCCTTTGCAAATAATCGGCGTGCTCATAATTGTTGCACGTGTGAAAGAAGGAATGCATCATGATAAAATGCCTCATCATTTGTTTAAAATGACGTGCAAAGAACAAAATGTAAATAAAATATACATGACTGACACTATTTCTCACCCAGGCATATGTCTATAAAAGCTACTTCTGCGGCTGAGCCCCGGTGGCGTAGTGGTTGTGTGCGGGACTGCGGCGCACAGGGTTGGCTGTTCAAATCCAGCAGCAGCTCTCCAGGAGCAAGGCTGGGCCTCGCACTCCCACCAGGGGGCAGTAATGCCCCCCCCCCAAAAGCTACTTCTGCTTTTACCTTTAGATGCGTGATGGGGGTTGAGCAGAAGCAAAACCCTTTACTCAACATAATGAGTTGATTTAGACTCATCCTAACCAGGGCCTCTGAGGCTGCAGATGTTTACAGGAACAGATCGCCTCACATTTCTCCTGTAGAGTGGCTGCTGGGTTTGTGCAGCTACTTGTGGTCAGCAGTCCAATATGTCCCCAACAGTATCACCAGAGCTCCAACCAGAAGAAAAGAGATTGACAAACACCCTATCTTTCTGGCACTCACCTTGACCTACAAACCTTCGCCAATGAATGTCCAGCAACACTCCCTTCTGCTATGTGAAGAACCACCATGGACACTGGGCTGGGGGATCTAGAGGCCAAGGTGGAAGGAACGACTAGTGCTTGCCGCTTTTCTTTCATGGCTCAAGACTTCCTTTGGGTCAAGGAAGACACGATGCTGGGCAGTGAGTATTTCAAACAACAGCAAACAGAGTGTAGCCCTTGCCTCGGAGAGCGAGTGGATACAGAGATAAATGGGCAATTAAAAATCACGAAGTTACTGTCCTTAGTTGTTGTCAAGTCAATTATGGCCCATGGTGACCCCACATGTGACAGAGCAGAAAGATTAAAATCAGAAGCTCAGGCCTTTCTTCTTGGTGTTGCCAAGTCGGTCTGAGGTCCCCACAAACTGTCCACATCGACTAAAAGGCCCATTGTGATTGAGCTGATTCCAACTCATATTCATTCTTTATACTAGAATTGTGACCTAGTGTTACTAAGGCTGTAAATCTTTATAGAAGCCATCGAAGCCAACTCTCATGTCATTCTCCCAAAGTGTGGTAGTGATGGTGGTGGTGGTGGT